>CABFWB010004677.1:30910-55462 GCA_902151455.1 Timema bartmani
ATAAATCTGTGCCGGGACCGAGGATTGAACCCCGGACGCCAGCGCAGAAGTCTGACACCTTACCCCTAGACCACCAGGTCACCATAATATTTTACTAAAGTAACGGTTTATACTATGTTGCCACCGAAGCCGATAGTATTTTTTTTTTATGTGAAATGAAAGTTCTGGTCCAATGCTATAATGTCGCAGGAAGATTGATTTTTTTTACTGTAGGCCTATGACTTTTTAACGGGATGGATTTAGTATCTGATTTGACCACCTGTGTTTGTAGAAGGTTGCCCTGGGTACACCTATGGAGGTTGTATACAGGTCGTACCTGCAATGAGATGATGTGATAGTGATTATGAAGGTGTAAAGCCAGTAATAATATTAAACCTAACTTAATCTTAACTAACCAAACCCTAGTGACCATTGGTATAGCTCTTCCTTCCTGGAAAAATACCCGCTGTACAGCCCGGGAATCAGGCCAGGGAGTCCTAAGTTCGTAGCCAAGTGCATAGACCACTATACCATGGAGACGTTTAGGAGGATAGATGTTGTGACTGTTCTATATTAAAATTTATAAGTACTGTGCTCATTTAATAAGTTGATTCATAAAGTGCACGCTAGACGAATCAAATAAAATTAAAAATAAATGGTACGGAACCCCGCACGGACTTTCTCGATCTACTGTTTAAAAATTGAGATATTTACTCATAACTTGTAATATATGTGTAACTAAATAGTATACACTAGCAAACCCAAGCATTAATTGCACTATACTTAGTTAAAACATTTTTTGAGTCCCGGTTTTAAATTTTATATTTTTATTTTTAAAGAATTAATGTCCTCATTTGTATGTTTGGACCAATAAAAAATATTAATATTGGGTCCACAAGGGTCAACACTTCGTATTAAAATTTTTACTTCCGATCGACATTTTATTAGGTGTTGCACATCTTCAAGTAAGCGCATTGATTTTAAATTCCTCATTTATAAATTTTGACCAATTAAAAAATGTAAATATTGACTATTGAGTCTAAAATGGAGATAGATCATTGCTGTACAAACATTTCTCCTAAGAGGTTTAAGGAAAAATAATATAAACTTTTTGAGAGACATACCTTTAATTACTCTATAGCATTTGAGAATTATTGCGTTAAAACAAAACTAGTAAATCTTTACAACTAAAGCTCACAAAATTGTATTAATATATTTGCAAATATCTCAGAAACTGTTGCTTTTATAAAAATGTATTTCGTATAAAAGTTTTTTTTATTTTAAATAGTAATACAATTTTGCAATGATAAGTTATTTAGTATCTCAAATAGTTGCGGAAAAACAGAAATTTCTGCTTCTGTAAAGTACCCTAAAAGTCATTTTCATGGGAAAATGAAAATAGCCAGTTTATTTATAATCTTAATCAACGCCTAGATACGAATTGTAATCAAAATCTTTAGAGCCGATTTTGAGAAAAAAAAACTATTTTTTCTCTTTTTGCCGTTTATAAAACTACTCTTAATTTTAAGTTTTAACAGACACACAGACAGGCGGCATTGTAAAGACCCTTTTTAAGGGTTCGGGGGGTCATGAGACTTCGACATCCATCAACATTTCAGGTTAGATTTTTTTTACGGTCGCAATACTTAACCTTAAGTGTTCTAAAAGTTAAAAAATATATATATTGGCGTATAGCTTGAAAGTTATTTGTTGTATAAAAATTTGTTTCGAATAAAATATTTATATTATAAATAGATCTACGATAAAAAGTGAGAATTTACGCATCAAACCGGAGCCCTTAAAGTCCTTTTGCTGAAATATTGAAAGTATCCATTTTGTTTGGATTATTTATAAATGTCTGGAAATTAAATTTAATCAAAATTGTTGGAGCCGATTTTGATAAAATTGACTTTTTCTCTTTTGCCCTTTAGTAAATTACCCTTAATTTTTGGGGTAGATATCCAATTCCAAAAACCCCTCGGAGCAACCCTATTAGAACCCTAGATACCAAGTTTTAGCCCGATCGGTAAAATAGTTTAGGCTCTAGTCGGAGGTACAGACAAACAGACGGAAATGCAAAAATAACTTTTTCGGATTCAGGGAGTCATGAAACGTCAAGATTCATCAAAATCTCGAGTTGAATTTTTTTGCCGATCACCATACTTTCTTTACCTGTAAGAGAGCGAGAAAGTAAAAAACAAACAATATACTATATTGGCATGTAATAGGTTGTGAAAATCATATGTTGTAGAGTGTTGACTGTTTACACAGTACAATCTTGTAGCCATAGTATATTGTATAATACATTTTGGCTTGTGTACCGGGCTTAAGGTGAGATGGAAGGGAATGCGTGCGCTTTAAGGCCAGTATTTTTGTAGTTTTTTTAAATAGAAAAACTCTTTTTTTGTTTGAAATAAATGGACAATGTAGGGAAAATACATGGCACACGTGTTGGGACAGAGCCTAAATTATTTCACAGATAGGGTTAAAACTTGGTATCTGGGATTTACATAAGGAATATGGAATTAGATATTCAATCCCTAAGTTTAAGGGTATTTTACTGAAAGGAAAAAGATAAAAAATTGATTTTCTCGAAATTCGCTCTAATGATTTTGATTAGATTTCATATCTAGACACTGTTTATCATTATAAATAAGATCACAGCTTTCATTTATTCATGAAAATTAATTTGAGGGTAATTTACATAGGGAAAATTGTACAATTTTGATTATTACTCTACAGCCCTTGAGACATGAAACAGCTTATCAGTGTAAAGGTGTTGTACTACTAAAGATAAACATATTTTACTAGAAATATATTTTTATAAAACCAATAGCTTTTGAGCTATAATCAAATATATAATAAACTTTTTAATTCAAGTCTTTGAAAATGAATTTGATTCTTATGCTCTTTGGTGGATTAAGATGTTTCTCTTTTCTCAATTTTTCTGTTAGTATATTCTTAATTCCTAATGCCATAGAGTAAACAACAGTGCAGATTATTTCATTTATGATCTTTGGTGTAATGTTTCTACAACAATGTATATTATTTTACTTCACAGATTTTACGAGTTTTCAGTAAATGTATATTTTAAGGTGCGGCCGAAGGGATCGCAAGTATTTTCGCAGTTTTTATAAAATTGAAATTTTTTGGCCAAAATAAATCAAATATTTTTCCAGTAGAAGCATAGAGTTTAGTTTTCTGCACATGCTAATAGCAACAGATCTTGAATATCTGTCAAGGATGTCCTGGAATTATGTCAAAACTTTTTAAATAAAGAGAAATTTTTTTTTACACAATTTCATGACATCCTTGACAGATATTATTATATCTAGCACCGCGCCTTACTACCCGTTAGGGTCATACGCTTAAGTATTAATTACGATAATGGATTAGGAATTGTGAAGGTTGAATAGTGGAAGTGAACCTGTATTTGCGTGGAGGGAGAGTGGAAAACCATTTAGGAAAACCACCCCCAGTTCACCCGACCGAGATTCGAACCTCAATCTCGTTGTCCTCGGCAGTCGGGCTCAACACGACTAGCGCGTTAACCAACTACGCCACCGAGGCGGGTTTGACAGATATTCAAGATCTTTTGATATCAGCAAGTGCAGAAAACTAAACTATATGTTGCTACTGGAGAAATATTTGATTTATTTTTGCAAAAAAAAAAACATTTAATGCTATAAAAACGTAATATTACTCGCGCTCCCTTCTGCTGCACCAAAAGATAAAAGAGGAAGAAAGTCTTTGTGGTGCAACGCACCATTTATTTTCCAATGAAGTTGCTACTTTCAATGTCTTTACTTTAAGTTATTGAAAATAATTTTGTATAGGACACTCAATTTTAAAATTTAGTAAATGTTCCATCTTTCAAATATAGGAATTATTAAAATATTTACAATTTGATTTAATTCATTACATTTCATAATATTCATAAAAAAAATTCAAACACATAAAAAAAAGTGAATATGAAGTGGCACACTAGACTAGCTCGAAATTAACTAGTCCTCAAGTGGCACACTAGACTAGCTCAAAATTAACTAGTCCTCAAGTGGCACATTAGACTAGCTCAAAATTAACTACTCCTCTAGTGGCACATTAGACTAGCTCAAAATGAACTAGTCCTCAAGTGACACACTATACTAGCTCAAAATGAACTAGTCCTCAAGTGACACACTATACTAGCTCAAAATTAACTAGTCCTCAAGTGGCACACTATACTAGCTCAAAATGAACTAGTCCTCAAGTGGCAACACTAGACTAGCTCAAAATGAACTAGTCCTCAAGTGGCACACTATACTAGCTCAAAATGAACTAGTCCTCAAGTGGCACACTATACTAGCTCAAAATTAACTAGTCCTCAAGTGACACACTATACTAGCTCAAAATTAACTAGTCCTCAAGTGGCACACTATACTAGCTCAAAATTAACTAGTCCTCAAGTGGCACACTATACTAGCTCAAAATGAACTAGTCCTCAAGTGGCAAACTAGCTCAAAATTAACTAGTCCTCAAGTGGCACACTAGACTAGCTCAAAATTAACTAGTCCTCAAGTGGCACACTAGACTAGCTCAAAATGAACTAGTCCTCAAGTGGCACACTAGACTAGCTCAAAATGAACTAGTCCTCAAGTGGCACACTAGTTGGAAAAGTTTCGCCAGCGCTGCGATAGTGCTTCAGTTCAGTAGATATAATCTATTTAGCTTGATTTTCTACACATGGTAATCTCAAACGTTCTAACTGAGTTCGTGATATATCTCAAAGCCCCTGGCTGCTGACCAGGAGATCTCGGCTCAAATTTCCAGCTGGAACCAGTAAATTTTTCTCGAAAGAGGGAATAACTCCCATGGTCACCAAGGTTTGATTACTTATGCTTAAGTTAGGTTAATATTTTAATATGGATTTAGCTCATTTTATTCACTGCTATTATCCTCTCATCTCATCGGGACATGGAAATAACCTCCACGAAAAGGATGTACTATTAGTACATTCGGTCGTCATCAGGGCAACGCTACATTAGTATTGGCTGATCTTTCCACAAAATGAACTACACATATATGTAGCCCAGACACGTGATTTATCTCACTAATATTATAAACCGGTATTTTTTATACCCCCACATCCTACTACCATTAGGGTTATACGTTTATTTACTAATTACTCTAATGGTTTTAGGGATTAGAATGGTTGTATTCATAGAAAACACACCCGCATTTGCGTGGCGGGATAGTGCACAACCAATTTGGAAAACACCACCCTCAGTACACCCGAACAAGATTCGAACCTCTATCTTCCTTTTATCGGCAGTCTAATCTACTGCGAGTGTGGCGCGTTTGACCAAGCGGCCACCGAAGCGGGTATCATTAATTCTTGAATAAGTGTCACGAGCCTCGTGTAATTTGATCAGGACTTTTTCTTTCCATTTAAATAAGTTTCTGTCGATACGTCACCATGCCCAGGGCAGATATTAATTAACCGTTGAGATTAATACAGGACGCGTCGAAAGTCTCCATAAATAGGGGAAAGTTTGGTAACAGTGTCGTGTGTGAAGTTGTCTATCGGGAGTCATGTCTTTTGTTGAATCGAACTACAACCTTATGACAGTAACATGATCATGTCACGAGAATTGTCACCTTAAACTCTTCTTTAGACAAAGGCATTTCATATCAGCAACTTTTGCTTTTAATCTCTGGGAAAGGCGACGCTCCAAATTCACTCGTACTCTATTTTTCGATCATTTTGGGAATTGGACCCGATACCCTTAACTGAGCCAGAAGACACGCTACCGACTGAGCTAAGGTCTATATGTACTTTGAAATAAATAGAGCACGTTCTAAATCAGCCATTTTTTAGATTGTAAAACACTTTGGTTGTGGACTATACATAACCATCCCTGTCTACTAGACGGTTACTTTTTTAAATGAACGAGTGAATTTTTTCAAACAAAACAATTCAAAAATAATGTAAATTGAAATATAGGATAATGCTAATATATAATTTATTGATTGT
This sequence comes from Timema bartmani, assembly GCA_902151455.1. Taxonomy (NCBI): domain Eukaryota; kingdom Metazoa; phylum Arthropoda; class Insecta; order Phasmatodea; family Timematidae; genus Timema; species Timema bartmani. The sequence goes on from CABFWB010004677.1 coordinate 36,903, forward strand.
TTGGAGAGAAAAAAATTTATAATTTGATATTAATCCTTAATTCATATATATATTAATATATATATTAATCTTTATTCATATATATATATATAATTGGACCCGACAGACGTTGTCCTGCCCGAACGTTGGCTTTTCGTTTGGGTGGCATAATTGATTTCGATAGTAAAACAAATACTACGTGTTCATCACAATTACAAATTCACAATGAACTCCAATTAGTGAGTAACACAAATATTACAAATTCAGTGTTTGTCAAGACAACATACAAAATAAAACATCTTTTCACTTTTGGCATTTCGCCCACAACTCCACAAATATCANCCACTCAAACACACACAAAAAATGTCATCAAAATCGGTCCAGCCGTTTAGGAGGAGTTCAGTGACATACACACGTACAGAAGAATTATATATATTAAGATATCCTCAATGGATGATTAGGAAGGTATTTATAGAAAATACTTTAAAGTTGTACTCAATGATTATTTACCTGTGAAACTATAAAGAAGAAAACATTGTATTATTAAAATATTGTGTGCAATAGTACGTGGGTCATGTGATAAATATTTGGGTAACACTTGTGATCAGTCGATGAAATAAGGATCATATATCATTTTCATTTTATTTCATTTGAGGTATTTAACATGCACGTTACCCGCCTCGGTGGCGTAGTTGGCTAACGCGCCAGTCGTGTTGAGCCAAACCACCGAGGACGGGGAGATCGAGGTTCGAATCTTGGTCGGGTGAACAGGGGGTGGTTTTTCCTAAATGGTTTTCCACTCTCCCTCCACGCAAATGCGGGTTCACTTCCTCTAAATTCAACCTTCCCAATTCCTCATCCATTAGTGTAATTAGTACTTAAGCGTATAACCCGAATGGGTAGTAAGACGCGGTGCTAAATAATATTAATAATAATAATAATAATAATAATAATAAAAACATGCACGTTCTGAACTGACTGATTATATCTGCACACGAGAATTTCTATGAGCGAGAGCGAAAGGGGCTACCAATTTTTCCAGGAAAGGTATCTTCACATACCTTCCAGGGTTATTTTACATGCCACAATCGACATAGAACCGACGGACGGCTTCACTTCCCCTGAGAATTGAAATTGTGCTCTGGATTTTTACTACTCAAGAAAAATCCGTCGACTCCGGCTAGGTTTGAACCCACAAACATCGGATCCTAAGGGTGAGAACTTTACCACCAAAGTAGACATACTATACAAGAAATAATTGTATCTTGTGTATCAGATTTTAAATATTAATTAAGGTAAGGTGGAAGAGACACCGTAAAATTGTATTTTGGAACTTTTGGATCAAAATACATTCTAAAAAAATTGTTCAAGTATTATTTACTACTCATAGTAATCTAAAAAATTCTTGGATATCTGTTATGAAAATCGGTTATATGTTTTCCTCGTGATCAGCATCTTACAACCCGCTCGGGCTACTAGCATTTAGTTACAATAATAGGGTAGGGATAGGTAAGTAATCAGAGGAAATGTAACCAAATCTGAGTGAAGGCAAAGTGATAAACTATTTTTTTAAATTATCTATCTGAGATTCGAACCCCATCCTCCGCGTTAACGGCAAACCAGAATAGACGAGAATGACGTTTAGTTCGCATGTTCACCGATGCGGGTAAATTCCTCGCCACGGATTGTACCTAGTTTCATTTGGAACATCTGTCAGTTACCTAGAGGTCGGGGTTTGAGTTCTGGTTGAATGTACTGCGGTAGTTTTTCCTAGATGATTTCCTAATCTCCCTTCACGCATATGCTGGTATATTTCCTCTAAATTATACCTTCATCCCAACCCCATTTTAGTAGTTAAATGCTGATGGCCTGGGTGGGTAGTACGACCCGGTTCATTGGAATAAAAGGTTGAATTTCTCCTAAACCATGAAGCTAACATTTTAGCACTATACGAAGTTGTCTTAACCTCTTGCTGCCTTCCAGGATCGTCGGGTCATGTGCTCAATGGACCTCCGTCAGCTAATGCCATATGGTGATGTGTGGTGACTGGGAGGCAACCTAGACTATGCCTCTTTGCATGCAACATGTTGCATGCAACTAGGCGCACAGGAGATGCACGTTGAGGCATGCGACTGTGCATGCCCCAAAAGTAGCTGTGCGCCTAGCCGCAACTAGGCACAAGTGCTCCCGATAATATTTGGGGAGCACATTGCAACACTCTCACCCCACAGTCCCTTGAGAACGTTTAAAAGAGGTGTCCTTGGTTTTTATAGTTGTTGTGTAGTTGTTTGTTGTTGTGTTTTCCATTAACATGTTTGTGTGTTTTTTCCGTGATGGAGCGGGTTGCCGAAAAAAACAATTGAATTTATCAATGATTCATCAGAGACATTCATTGTTATGGTGATCATCACACACACACTTCTGATAATATTCCTGCACTTAACGAACGTGGTTCTAGAAACTGACTCATCCAGAACCCACGAAGCTTGCGTTTCTTTTTACGCCGTAGAATAATTATAGCTGCAACGACGCCAGCACCAAGAACTTCCCGCTACGACCTCTGTAAGCACACTACCGCATGGAAAGAGAAGCAAAAGTGAAAACAGGTTGGGTTGCATGAGGTAAGACGCAAGAGGCATGTTACAAGGCGCACCTAAAGAGGCATTCCTCTGCGCATATGATGTTGCATAAAATAAAGCATAAGTCTAAAGGTACCTTTACGTCAGTCTGGTGTTTTAGGTTAATTCGCTTTTCACCAATACTAGAAACAATCTGAGCTTCCATTTCACCCTGACTCAGTACCACCCAAGCTGGTGGCCACGCGGGCTCAGTCGTCAACCTCGTCTGATTTGTTTGGCTGGGGACAGTGAATCCAGGCCAGTTGTACAGAGAATGGTTTTCCACATGGGATTTATCATCACTATGTTTTATTGTCATTCTCATTTCATGGTAATGTAGATGCACGATCTTTAAATCACCTTTATACAACAATTCCCTGAGGATTATAACGTTAAAACCCCTCATGTTAAAAGTTTTTGTGTTTTTATATAAAAATGATATTAAAACTTCCAATTTAAATTCCCTAATTAAAGCATTAAAATAGTTAATAAATGGTACTACATAATCGTAGGCCTATATACTTTCTATTAAAGTCTATAGATATTTTTGATAACTTTTTGAAAAACGGTTTATCGGTAAACAACATTCGAAGGAGAAAAACGAACAAACATTTATATTTATCATGTAAAACACGAACTTTATAGAGACATTTCCAAAAAATTTCAAATTGTCAAAAATCTGTTATCAGTAAACTACTTTTTAAGGAGGTAACATCTAAATATCTGGTTTTAATTAAATGCACCAAACTTCATCATCTGTAGGTAGCTCCGTGTAGACCTACATACAAGGGGACAGACATAATAATAGTTGTAAATATAACCTAAATTTTGATTTAGGGCCACCCACAATGCCAAACTTGATCATAACTTTGAGGTCAAGAATTTTCACAATTTTAAAACATTCTATGGAAAATTAATATATACGCTTAAACCCTAGTGTATGTCACTGCTGTAGCTTTGGTACTTGTGTAATTTTAATGTTTAAATAGTTCGGCGCACACATACACACACGCATACAGACACATACACACGCATACACACACATACACACATACACACATACACACATACACACACATACACACACGTGTCAACACTTTTTGGGGGGAGGGGGGAGCTGCAGGCAAGGTAGTTTAAAGTTTATAATTACTTGCTAGTTTTTGAGCAAGATCGCAATCCATAAACTCTAGTAATTAACGGTTTGTTTAGGTCTAGTCAGGTGTGTTTACTCATTGTTTACATAGTTCTGGAAACAATGGGTTCAACAGTTTGTTTATTTATGTATAGATGTATAGATGTAATAATTCAATGTCGCTCTTTCGGAGAAGTTATGGAGATTTTTTGGCATAAGTTTATTGTAAACCACATCTCACTACCCAGACGATTTGTCCGGTAGTTTACACAAATATAATCTGGCTGAATAATGTACAATTTATAGGTAGAGTAGCCTCATTTTCATTAGGGTAGAGTGAGAAATCATTTATAAAAATGTATCTTAATCTACCTGTTCGGGGTTCCAGCCACGACAACTCCGTTACCGGGAAACCTGACTAAACAATATTGACGCATTAGCCCACGTGGCCACCGATGTGGTGCAAAGATCTTATTATAGACTAACACAGTGAAAATAATTAAAATTAATAATTACTAAAAATGTATTTCAGTACTATAATGATACGCTAAAATGTATATTAGAAATGTGTAGACATATAATTATTTTATTATTTAGTGGGAAATTTAACGTTCAATTTATAAATGAACTGATTAAATCATAAAATATTATGAATCTAGAAATGATATAACGCCTGGTACCCCACCCATCCATTCACCAATAAAACATAAAAGTATTAATATTAATTCAATACAAAATTCATAATATATTTTGGCAATGATTTTTTTTAAAGTGTTTGCCAACGGGGTCCGACTCGGGGTTGATTTATTCTGGCCAAAACCATGTTTTGCTATAAAAACTGTAAAAACACTGACCTTTTCTCGCGTCCCCTATATCCCCACCCCCCACCCCCACTTTACAAGTTTAGTTGGCTGTTGTTATTCGCCACGGGCCTATCTTATAAGCTGTACCATAGTAGAATAATGCAAAGTGAGCTTGATTGCTTATTGGCTTAACGAAGGGGAGTCTACAAGTAAAATGATCACGAAAGGTTCATGCTAAAGTTAAGTTTTACAATATTTGTTCATATTGTAAAATAAAAAAATAGCTGTCAGCATTGATTTATTTTGAAAAATGGTTCTATTAAACAAAAATATTTTTTTTTTTGTATATAAAAGCCACATTCTGCTTACTTTTTTATCATAGATGTTTGCTCTTCTTGTTCAGGCTATACGAATATATTTAAATCAACAGCCTAAGGATGAGGAAGGTGTAATTTAGAGTACATGTACCCACATCTGCGTGGATTGACTGGTAGACCATTTTGAAACAAAAACACCCTAGTACATCATGCCGGAACTCAAGCCCCAACCTTTCCATTACCTGTAAGTAAGATGAGCTAGATATTTAGCCCATTTACCCATACTTATCCATAAAATGTTAAGTTAAAACTAAGCTAAGCTTAGTAAGAACTATATATATAGTACTAGGGTAAACATTGGTAATTTCTTGATAGTACTTGTCGCGATACTTTCTCACGAACCTCTTGAATTTGGGAATTGAATAATGTATATATTAATACCTTTTATCACTTTTATTTTCACATATTAAGATGCTACATTCAAGAAATTGCCACAATAGCACCCGCGTTTCTTCATCGTGTCTTTCTCTTAGAACACCTTGTTAACCAGTGCAGCAAATTATTCATACCCCCACCAGTTTCATGGCTATAACATTAATTTTGATACCGAGAGCTGCTGAACTCTTGCGAGTACAAGCAAAACTACTTTTTAAAAAGAAATCAAAATAAATACATTTTGCAAATGAAATATGATGCTCTCTTTCTCGCACTCACACTGCGAGGTTTTTTTCTTTAATAATTACTAGGGCTAGAAGTAAGCCAGCTGAATGTTCCTAACCCGTAGTCTTTGCACGTGTACGGAAGTTTAACAACAACAGTATAGTGCGACTAATAAATGTAACACAAACTGAAATTAACTACACCAAAAGGCTATGCAACAAAGCAGGATCATTACATACTAAGCTCGTGATAGTATTTCAAACTTATCTTACAAACAAGACAATTATGTTTTTAGTTTTAGCTTTTTCGTATTGATGGCAGTTAAGTTATTTTACTATAATAATTATTTTAAACATTCAATTAGGCTTTTATAATATTTGTGACGTCATATAGCGGGTGTTGAAGTCTTAATCAATTTAGTACGGATCAATAGTAGTGTGTGGTTTCATTTGTATATGTTCAAGATTACTTCAAACCAGGAAAAAAAATTATACAATTATTGTGTTTCATTCGAAAGTGCTAGGTTTGATTTAAAAAAATGTGTTTATTGTAGACGATTATTGCGTGTTTGTAAGAACGACAATTCTTTGAGATATAGTTTTAAGTGTGCTACTTGTTCTCGAACTCTTGATTTGCGCTAATCTTAAGCAACATGGCCGACCAACAACCCGTTTCTTAGGCGTGTAATTTTTTACTTTGTTAAAATGTATTTGAAAAATATGTTTTTAAATAACGTACACATCGATTCACATTATTAATTCGCTGAGGTAAGTTAAATAATAGAATGTTGATATTTTGAAAATAACAAATGAAACTGTACCGTGGAATGACTAACCCTGCTCCGACTACAAACATTACTCACCCCAGCCATCGGACGTGCTGCAATTTCACATTAGAACTATGATCACGCCAAACAAACGATCGGAATCGACAAATGAACTGTGTGTGTGAAGTGGCATCTGACCCAAATTGTGGACTGCAATGGCCCGTGAAAACGCGCATGCGCAATAAGGACTTGTCTGGACGTTGGTAACAGGAGTGACTCCCCCCCCCATCTTGTGGAGGTGTGTCTGTGTCAACGTCGCTGTGCGCAGGCGCTAGACTCAAAAAATGAGCGCTTTATGATGTCATTCTGGCCTCCCCTAGTTTCCCCCCCCTGAATAAGATAGAATATAAGCGTGTCTGTTACTATGGAGGTTACTCTTTGATGCCTTATAGAAGTTAGGCGTACATGGGCGATATGTAGGCCGCTAGGACTAAATTAATGTAAGTCTGTCTAAGTATGTAGGGATTTATCTTCGGACCATTAGGTTGTAAAATTCAGGTTAGGGTTGTAGTCGTGGTGCAGACCTGCTATAATCCAGTAATTCTTGTCTTCGGACCATATGTGTGTAATGTTTAGGTTAGGGTTGTAGTCTTGGTGGAGATTTGCTATATGCTTGGGATATTCATGATTAGGGAAGCATTTGTTGCGAGTTTGTTCATGTATAGGAGATTCAAAGCTAGTGGAAAGCCAAATACTTGGTATAATGTTTACGGAAGTAATTGTTACGAGTTGTTTATGTATAGGAGAGTCAAAGTTAGTGGAATGCCAGATGGCTGTGATTCTTGTTGTTTAAAGTAATTATTTTTGCGGGACTTGTTAAATATTATTAGTTTATATGATGACTGTCAGGTTAAGGTAAAGTTTAGTATTTATGCTCGCCATTTCGCGAGACATTTGTATATTAGCAAATAACTATGATCCTTATATATGACTCTTTTACTTTTGGTCTAGTGGATAGGTCTGGGAACTATAGGGCCCTAACATGTTCTTGTTATGTTTAAGGTTAACTAGCTATTCCCTACATTCTCTTTATATACATCTTATTTCTAACCTTGTGTTATTAATCACAGTATATATGAGGTTAAATTTAGTCAAAGTTGAGACGTTGATATATTTATATAATTTTTTTTGTGTCTCGCATAGCTTAATGTGGCGTTCACTATTACCGAGTCAGTAGTATGGGGGATTTGATCATCCTTCCAAATATTGTTAATTTATGTACGATATATTATTCAATATAAATTTCTATTTATCTTATTGTAAATAATCACACCAATAAATTAGCCGTTGGGCCATGATTGTGAACTTTCCTTCGTTCGTCTATTTAATTGTATTTATGAATTGTTCCCTTAGGCATAGTTGTGTATATTCTGGCGTAACATGGGAGACACTGGGCTTGGAGGAAATAATCAATAAGATCCCCTGTGTTTACTCTTCTTTTTGTACAATTAGATACTGACTGCCCGAGATAGATGATAAGGGGCTTAGGTTGTTCTAGTGAAAGAATAAGCCCGCGGGTTGGGTATATTAATATTCTATATATTGAGTAACATCCCCTGCTAGTGAATTTATTTCTTTGGGAAAAAAAAAATTCTGCTTTGAAAGCAAGAAGATGCATTTATTAAAGTGCTAGTCCTCACTTAACAAATTGAAAAAAATATTTATTTGCGAACAAAATGTTTTTACTTAATAAAGTTTTGACTAATAAGTGTGGAGCCATCCTATTGATGCAGAAATAATTGGTGACCGAAAATTCGTATGGGGCTACCCAAGAACATTAAAGTATAGACAAAAATTATTGTTTATAATGACATTTTCAAATGAGGAACAGTTTCAAACTTTCATTAGATATTTGATTTAATATAGAATATTTAATTTAAATATGCCTCCCAGATTTTGGGATCACTAAAAAGATATTCCCACACACAATCATTGTCCAAAGAAGGCCAATGGGACACATTACATGACGGGTGTTAGGCTAGTATGGTAGCATCTATCAGAAGTGGCAGTTGTAGATTACATAAATTGATGAAAGTAGTTTCAATAACTTTGTAATTGTCAGATACTTTAGATAAAACCTAGCTATAGCCAGATGAAATTATGTAAGTAAAAAAACTATTCTAATTATTTCAACGTGTCCACTGACGCTGTGGAACTCTACATAATAAAACAATGGTATAGCCATTGCATTTCTTTTTATTTTACTTGTGTTTAACTACCCGTTTAGTCCAACCGCATTTAATTACGCTAATGGGAAGGATAAATGATGAGAAAGGTATAATTTAAAGGAAGCGATATCAAAACCATGTGGAAGTGAGAGTGAGAAACCATTTAGGGAAAAAAAAACACCCTCAGCACACCTTCCTGGGGTTTGAGTCCTGACCCCTCAATCACCGGAAAAAAACATACTAGATAAGCCCGGGATTTTTACCGCGTGCCCACCGATGTAGGTTAGGCAAGTGAAAGTAACTCGCTATTTAAGGGTAAAATTGTAATTAAAAGTTTCATATTAGTTCTAAAATGTTCTACATCTTTATTAGCTGAGAAATATAAAAATAGGCTGTGTCAGTACAATATTGGTACTTGGATTAACTACCTTTAAATCTAAAGGACTCTAATACCATTCCGGCCTGGTGTTGATTGATATATTTATTAATTATTGTATACCAGTTAGTCCTTCTTTATAAGGAGTAAATTTCTAATTATTATTAGATTATGTTTGGTTTTTAGTCGTGTGCTGACGAGCCGTTTTTTTAAAATAATGTATGGATTAAAAATTCAGGAGAAAAACATTTGTCCAGTAAACTATCACAGGACACTATGTTTGAATAGTTTCAGATATATTTATATATATATATATATATATATATATATATATATATATCTCCCTTGATTTAGACTTTTTAGGGTAATTTTAAAATTATATAGTCGAATATAGATACATTTTTTTATTTTATTATATCAAATTCAAATTTATTTCTAAAAAATTACGTATGGATTAGGGAATAGACTCCTTAACGCAAAAGTCCAAATGACCGTTAAAGATCGATCTACAAGTACTTAGTGAGAAAAACAATTCCCACAGACACAATTTAAGTGGTGTGTACTTTTGTTCTGTATTTGTTAATATTGAATAACCTTATGTTGTTACAGTATATTGTTTCTATTTTTTTTTAAAAGTCCCATCCTTTTTAGCAATTCCCATGGGGACAAATACAAAACAGTGTAAACAATGCAGTGTCAATCTCATATACAATTTAGAGCTACTTTATACATACTTACACTGCGGGTAAAATGTGATAGCCATCAAGTAAACTCTCTCACTCGTTCCTGTGAACTATGTTGCTTCTACCTGTCCACCATTTTGAGTAATTAATAGCACTGTTACCTTTTAGATACTCACGTAAAAAAAACTAATTATATTTAAGGAGCAGTCTTGCATCACACCCGGCTTTCATTTAGCTCGGTGACACTATATCTTCATCATAACCTCCTTGTTGTGCTAATTTAAATAAATATACACTCTCAAAGGCTGAGTGTGAAAGCGATTATTCTTGTCCTTGATTTTGAAGGTCCAGGTTTGATTCCAGACTAGAGGAAATTCTTTTAATAGATAATTATTTTAATTATACATCTTCCCACCAGGTAAAATGTTTTATTGGCTTATTGGTCGTGTAAATTTTTGTTGTTTTTATTTTTAATATAGCTTGGCAAGAGAACCAAACGTCAATATAATCTAGTCTGCTTATGCAGTGATGGGGAGGTCGAGATTCACATCTCTGCTGAGCGTACTGAAAGTTATATTCTTAAATATTTCTCAATTTGACTTCGTTCTAATACAGATATATTTAATTTAAATTATATATTTACAATACTTACCCCATTAGTATAGTAGAATTTTGATATCTATGATGGGTGGTTGGATTCTGCGAAAAATAATAAATAAATAAATATATATAATACTTCATGGCGTGAGCCCGAAATTTAACTATACCCTATGCCAACCGAGCGGCCGCCACCGTTAGCGATGATAGTGCCAACACTTGTGGATATAATGTGTAATGTAGTCCTCCGAAATAACCTCCGGTCGTTAATCTCAGTTCTATAGACTGCAGCTGCTAATTATTTATTCAAGTAGATCCTCATTTGTCCTCATTAGGTTGAGTTTGACCCCGTCACAGACAAATTCAGGAAGCGCCAGGGATCAAACCCGGAACCTCTGGAGCCGCAGCCAGGAAATCTGATCAGTAGACTACATAGGCCGTCATATATATACATATATATACGTATATACATATATATAATACCCAAATTTTAAAAAATAATGAAAATGTCGTTTTAGACTTGCCAAAACTATTTTTATAACTAATAAATATAAAACTACGAAAACAAATCATATCAATGAATAAATAGTACATATTAACTACCAACAGAGTAAAATTATCAATGTAAACAAATACTGTATGAATATTTTAAGGTGGTAAACAAGAAAAAACATTAAAAAAGGATTGAAATCAAAATTGGAATATAAAGCGAAATCATTCACTTGTTTGATATTTTGCTCGTTATAAAATTAATGGTACGACACAATCGTACATATTTTCTAATACAATATATTGTAGTTTGTAATAAAATTATCAAAAGTTGTTTTCTGTAAATTATTACTAAGTGAGTTTTCCTTAGAAAAACAAATATTATCTGGATAATCAATAATAAACTCTCTAAAGATGTAATTTGAGCAATTTTTTAAGGATATATATTTTTTTAACTCCCCACCAATTAAAAACTCTCAGATGATTTTTTTTAGAAACATGAATACATTCTTATTTATTATGTAAGAAAATCTCTACCGACCCATTTTTAGCAAAAAAATATAAAAAAATTAGTCTTTAGCAAACAACCCTTAAACGCATTAATCCATGAAAAATAAATATAGGCCTACAGTGTTATTTGTCATTTAAAATAATCTCCAGATTTATATTTTAAGCAAAATCCTTAAAACAATTTCTAGACAAATTTATAATTTAAAAAAATCAGTGCTTAGTAAATTATACTTAAATTGGGATCGGGAGCCAAAATAAAAATAAAAATGCCCAAGGCATCAACTTTGAACAACATTCACCAAACTCTTTCAACCGGAACCTCAAGGACAGACAAAAATACGCGAAGACAAACACAAATACATGGAAATTGACAAACCGGTACGGGGACAAAAAAAAAATTTATTGTAAGCCCAGTTGTTGTTTTTTGCGTTCGGGGGAACATAAAAATATCAAGAACTTCGTAATCTCAGGGTCAAATATTTTCACTTTCGCAATACTTTCTTTATAAGAGAAACAAGAAAGAAATAGTTTTACATGGTTTTTTATATGCTCAAGTGAAATTAAACTAGGTTTTGTAAATAAAATATAAAATCAATGAGCAATTACAAAGCGAGAGGAGCATGAATATAAAAATAAATTAGAAAGGGGATCCAGGAGAAGAGTGTTTTTCATTTCATTTGGGTTTGAAACTCGGTTGTGCCTTATAATTCACAACTATTTAAATTAATTTAGAACACTATAGTTGAATGAATATTATTAAGTTGTATAACTTATTTAGGAAATATATATGTATATAATTGTATTCAACCAGCATCTGACTAAATGATATAAAGCTTGTTAAAAAATTGTACACAATCTACATATTATATTATTCGTAACCTAAATTAAGTTTGTTTTTTTCGTGTTTACCTTAGTATAATTTCACTATTTTAATAACAATACCCACAGTTTTAATGTCTCAACACATGTACGGACATGTACAAGTCTTTCGTATAGAAGTAACAATGTTATTTTTACCCAGGAAGAAGGACAGAGATAAAAAGTATATTATAAATTTATATTCTAAACTCTGTTTCATGGAATGTTTTCAAAAATTATATTCTTCCATGATATAGTAAAATTATTCTACCATCTGCTTTGTAATAAATAGTATCCATCATGAACTACCTCTGGAAAAGTCTTCATGTTTAAGGGGGCTGCCTGCTATAACACTATGACGCGTTACACACGTTCATAAATCCAGTGTTATTTAAGAACCATTTTACTATTTCAACATTATGGTTCACGACAAAATGAAGGTAAAGGTATGAAAACCTTTCCCTACAGGATTTAANTACAGGATTTAAATCCTTTAATTTTAAGTTTTATTAGTTTAGTGAATTTATAAAAAAGTGAAATGATTGCATAGATTTGGCATTCCTCAAACATAGTTAGCTTTTAACGGTGTCATAACAGAACAGTCTATGAAAGTGGTGGATTATTTTTTAGTGATTTTGCATTCCCATATTAAATACAGAAATTTTAATATATTTTCCTTCAAGAAAGCGATGCCCTTAGAGCAACGTTAATTTTTTCTAAAAAAATTAATCTAAAAAAGTGTTGCATTTTTAGCCTCCTTTGTTATTTTAAGTATGAATAATATCTAATAGACCTCTAAAATATCCTGTTAAAATCTCTATTTTTAATTCCTTTACACTTACACGGGTTTGGCGTGTGTAATGTAGTGAGAATATTACATCAAGAAATTTGAGATATCACATCGAAGTGAAAAGAACCATAGAAAGAAATACACTCGGAGAAGAATTGAGCCGATAGTAAATGTAGCAGGGAAGGTTTTCGGAGAATATATTGTCGCTATAGACACTGATTCGGGGTGAATATAATTCTTAGAGTTTTAAGTTATATTTCAGTATAAAAGATAGGTAGATACAATTTATTTTTATTTATAAAAACCATAGCAAATTAACTTACATTTAAGTGGTAGTAGTAGAAAAATTACAACTAAAACGTATCTTATATATATTTTGTACGTAGTATATGCATTTTGATCAATATAGGGCTTATTAATCAAATAAATAGTTTGTTTGTCTGTATGTCCTGAGCATTGTGCGATAACCACCGCACACAGAGGGCTGAAATTTAAAAATTTGTAACCTCTGTGCACAAACATGTGCATCTTGAGGCTGGAATTACAAATTTTTTACTAGATTTTTTTTAATGTACTAAAAGCTAGGTCCCAAGAAATAAAATGAATTTTTTTTTATTTAGGTTATAAACAAAGAAAATCATGGCAATGCCGCGTACTTCTTGCTAGTTCATCATAAAAGTCCGTTGAAACACTCTTATTTTATTTCTTCTTCAACAATTGTTTTTTTTGATTGAGTTGACTGAGGAACTTTCATGTTATTGGAATTTTACGATGAACATTCTAACAGTGTAATTGGTACTTTTCTTCTGTAATATCAGGTGATAAAAGGAAATAAAGCTTGTGTCTGCTACTAACGAAATATAGTTATATAGTTGACATGGTTATTTCACAATTAAATTATTAAATAGACCATGATGGTAATTCAAGGAGCAAGAAGTAAATTTCTTAAAATATATTTTATTTCGTTTTATTTCGCCTACGTATTATTTTGTTAAAATTTATTTTTCATTTTATACCTCTCATCCCACTTTTTACAATCCATTTGAATTATCCACTATGTAATGGGGCTGGATGAGTAAATAAAGATTAAGAGGAAATGTACTCACAATTGCATGGCGAGAAAGTGGGAAAACGTCTATGGTAAAAACTACCTGGCAGTGATTTTGACCTCTGATCTACCCGTCGTCACCAACAAACCAGACCAGGCGAGCCTGACGTTTAGCTTGCTTACCCACCGACACGGGTAACTTTTATTATTGTCTCTGTTGTTGATTCACTTTTGTTCTGAAGGCCTTGTTATCTCCATTACCGGCATTTGTCCAGCATTAGTAATATTATAAACGTGTGAATGGGGGCATACTGGATAATATGTTTCTTATTGATCGAGCACGTGGCCTCTAGTGTTGAGGCGTACCTCATGCGTCGCCTATCGAATTGTTTCTGATCCTGGCTTTGATATCCTTCCGCCAACTGACCAAACAAGGGGAGATACTTCCATCCTGGCTTTCTTAACGTGCTACCGATGTCATTGATGACACTCCTTCCACCACCACCTTAAGTTGATTTACCAATCTTAAGGTGGTATTTAAAGGGATGTGAGGAAAATCCATTGCAGTTTTTATGGCAATATATTTTTTTGGCCAAAATAAATAAAATATTGCTCCAGTACAAACAGAGAGTTTAATTTTCTTCACATGATTACCTCAAAATTTCTTGAATATTGGTCGAGGGTGTTCTAGAGTTAAATAAGAACTTTTTCTCTTTATTTAAAAAGTTTGTTAGATAATGCCACCATGCTTATGACAGATATTCAGGAGCTGTTGATATCAACATGTGAAGAAAATTAATCTCTATGTTTGTACTGGAGCAATATTTTATTTATTTTCGTCAAAAACATGTTTTGCCATAAAAACAGCAAAAATACTTGCTTTTACTCACGTGCCCTTATATCCCACCTTAAGGCTGTTAAAGAGAGTTGAGTACGGTTTTTAACAATTTTGTTTTAAGTTGAGCAACCGTTTGTATTTTTTGGATTAGCAAATTTTTGCTCTAAAACAAATATTGTTGGAGATATTCTGTGCTATTTTTATTGGTTTAGAAACAAGTTTATCTTATTATTTTATTGTAGTTTATTTACATTTTATTAATACATCTTGATAACTTAATAAATATGATACATCGATGGGAACGCAGGTGAAGTCCTCCTTGCATGGTCTGATGGTGATGGGAAGTTCACTGTTTGAATCTTATCTAGCTGTATTAAGGGTGTTCTTCCTAGATGGTTTTCCACCCTCCCTCCACGAAAATACAGATATATATATATTTCCTTATATTCTATTTTACTCATCTATATACCGTTAATGAGTCAAATCAGACAATATGATGTGGTGCAAAAGATATTTGCAACCTATATAGAAATTAAAATATTAAAAAATTTCCCCCAAAATGTTGGTTTTAGAAACAAAAAGTTAAGTTGAACAAGATACAANCCCCAAAAAAGAAATGTTGGAAATAATTAAAGACTTTTGAATTTTATTTTAACGCTTTATATTTAATATAAAAAGTAAGTAATATTACTAACAATTTGAATAATTAAGTTAATTTACTTTTGTGGTCTCTGGAATAAAGTACGGTTTCTACATTTTTAATGTGTTTATACCCATTTTTGTTAGAAAAACTTATTTTGAAATTTTATTATTATTGTTATTATAGAACGCTGTATCTATATTAATGATCTAGGTCTTATTTTAGACTATAAACTCTACTTCCATTATCATATTGATTATTTATTTTCTCAGTCTATAAAGTTACTTGGCCTTATTAGGTATCTAACCTCTTCATTCTCTAAAGTTGACTGTATCCTAAGTTTGTAAATTACTTTGGCCAACCGAATATGTTAACGTAGCGTGTAATTCAACCACATTAACTGACAAAAAGAGTGGAAAATGTTTAACGCAAATTTGTTGCTGCCTGCTATGATACATTTTTTTTAACAGTTTTTATAATGATTATGATAAAATTCGGAACCTTTTAGGGCTCCAAACTCTCTTTTCACGCAGACTCTATTATACCCATTTTTTTTTGTTTTTTAACATTTTTAATCGCTCAATTTCTTGTCAATCCAACATGTAGTAAGTAATCCTTGAACCCTCTCGTGTTTCTCATAATCCTAAAATACTTTCTATAAGTAAAACTTATACACTTATACCACTTTCCTGTTGTATTAACAGCGTTAATCCTAGATTTTCTGAATTTGATATTTATCATTAAACAAAAACCTAGCTTAGAGAGTGAATACAGGTACACCCCTATAATTAATTACATACTGTTTGTTTATTGTATACTGTTTACCGACCAATTATTACTTTTGTAATAACGCCTATTTGTTTTTGTTTTTCCTCTATATTATTACTAAGTTACTAAATCCATATCGTTGTAGTTTATTGTATACAAAGATAATGAATGGTTTTTTTTTCAAGCCTTGTGCAAAATATTTTCTAAATGCTAGCCCGTTAGAGGTCTCGACTGTTGGATGCTAGAACTTTAATTAAGTGAAATGAAAATAATAGTAATAATTATTATATATGATTATATATTTACTATATTATTATTATTATTATTATTGTTAATTACATGTCTACCCAAGGCAACGCCGGGTATTTCTGCTAGTGATAAATAAATACAAAAGTTGTCAATGAAGGTTATACTAAATATTAAACAAGCTTGGAAATATATATAAAGAAATACAATTAAATTTAATATCATAATAAATTATGATCATTTGAAACATTTAGTTTCAGAGCCTTTGTAATGATATAACAACATATTGAAATATTAAGATAAAAATAAACAAATTAAAATTAATCAGGCTCATGGATCATGGTAATATTGATTCGTAAACAAGGTGCTCAAGAAGATATTTTATCTAAATAGGGATGAGGCTACTTGAGAGTGGGGGAGGTTAAATATTGATGAGTAACATACCCTGTACTCAGCACAAGACATTGATAGGATAATCAAGTTTCGTAGATTAAGGTTGGCAGGACATGCATCGTGAGTGGGAGATTCTAGGACCTTGCTCAGGATACTGACTGGCAAACCCAATAGGAAGAGACTATTAGGAAGATGGCAAGATAACATTAAAAATTACTTTGGGGAGATAGAGTGTAATGAGGTGGACTGGATAGAATTAGCTCAAGTTGGGTATAGGTGGCGTATTTTTGTAAGGGTGACAATGAAATTTGAGTTCCTAATTCCGTAGAGTAAGTAGATCATATTTTAATGACACGTTAGAACTGTGGATTATGTTACATGTTTATATTAGATACTTAATTAAGTAGAGATAATTAGTGAAACTTGTTCTATAAGATTTGTTAACTTAATGTGAGTATTTAAGAATAACTATTAGTAATATGTTGTTCGCGAAATAATATAAAATTATAAATAGATGCATGTATGCAGATAGGATGGAAAAGAAGTATAATATAATAATTTGATCTGTAAATAATTACTTTCTAGTATACCCATTTAGCATCAAACCCCAATCTACCACGTAAGTCCC
The DNA here is from genome assembly GCA_902151455.1 of Timema bartmani. Lineage (NCBI taxonomy): Eukaryota > Metazoa > Arthropoda > Insecta > Phasmatodea > Timematidae > Timema > Timema bartmani. The sequence continues at coordinate 54,270 of CABFWB010004677.1, forward strand.
TGTGACCGACAGTTTGAGGAAAGTGGGCATATGTTTGCCCTCCAAGTTCCTGACATGCGACGCACTGTCCACACGGAACCAACATTCTCATGACGACAACACGGACCGGTCGATTAGGTTCAGAGTCACGTGTCACACATAGGCCATTGCACTTAAGTGGTAATCGATTTAATGACGATATTGATCATTCCTGGCTACGTCACGACGTGAACCCTAAATAAGGGCTTAAGACGTCACTCTGTTGCTAGATAAATATTTGAAAATGTATTTCGTTTAATTATATTGAATTTTTAGAATGTGGTTTTAAGTAACTAATAATAGAGACACACTGAACGTCAAGATCGTCTAATTGGCTTGCTGATGATGATGGCCAGGTCGGGGTTCGGTCCCTAACTGGTAGTACCTAGTGTGATTTTCCCTAAATGGTTTCCTATTTTCTCCCCACGTAACACTTTCTCTAATTTCTGCCTTACTCATCTTTATCCAACTATCTTAATTAAAATGCGTGTAGACCGGATGGGTAGTAAGTTGCTAAGAGAATATAACAATACAATAAAAAAAAAACACCACCAAAGATTATCAATCCCTGAAACCTTATGGTTACATTGATGTTATAACCACCCTTTGTCTGGCGTAATGTGCTACTTTAAAATAGCCTCAACATAGGTCTAGATAGCTTAGAAGTTGCCTCTTTGGGGATATTAAGATCTACAATATTGGTTTTAGATAGCCTGTCGATTGATAGATGCAATCCTATACACACCAACGTTAGAAGAGTTGCATGTTGTTCTATCTCACGGCGTCAATATGGATCTTTAATGTCGTTTTATAGGGCCTGTAGAATATTTGTTAACTCGATTTACGTAATGTATTCTATGAAAAAGTTTAACCTAACTTTGCGACCGTTGAGGGACGCCTCAAATTTGTATTTCTGGCACGTGATCTTCTAATATTTTCAAATTGTCGAAATTGTATTGGAATAGTATATTAAATATACTATTCCAATAACGACTATAGATAAATTTTATCTATAGTCGTTATGCAAATACACTCCTTAAAGTCGTTTTAACAAGGTATAGGTGTGATTTAAATAAGTAGTGTTGTTTGTATATGTTTCTATTGTTTGACGAGTATTATTAATTCTATACTTCATGTTTCAGTCCTCTATGTTATATCTTTGGATAGTGCTCCTT
>CABFWB010004678.1:0-11695 GCA_902151455.1 Timema bartmani
GTAGCAGCATTGAGCCAACTACCGAGTCGAAGATGGGTGCGTTATCTGATAGCTCGTGATCTTAATCAAATCACGTACTTGTAGCCGACGATTTCCGCACGTCCACCATAGACTCTGCCTTAAAAATATGAGTGAAGAATTACCTTGGGGCACGGGACGATTCCTGGATAGCTCAGTGGTTAGAGCATTTGCGTACTAAGCCAAAGGTCCCGGGTTCGATTCCCGTGTCCAGGAGTCATTTTTCAATTTTCAGAATATCTAGAGTAGTTTCTAGGACATCACTTGCATATCCCTAGAATATAAACAGATAGTTTAGTCAACTAGTTAGCACGCCTGACTCATCTGAAGGGTTTGACCTCTCCTACTCTCTCTCTCTCTCCAGGCGAGTCCCAGTCCAGTTCCAAGACTTGTCCGGATGTCGAGCGTGAGAGATGCAGTTGTAGCAGATCCTGAAGGGGAGGCTGTTTTGCGGGGTGGGTCTGGTTACCATGGCAACTGTTGTGTTCACACTCCACCAGGCACGAGGGCGCAAAGACAGACAGACAGACAGACATAGTAATCAAAGTAAGAGCCAAGCGCTCATTTCCAACAATCGCTAACTCATATCTACCCGCCTTCTGCCCCTGGTGTGTAGGCTATACCCATAGAACACCACAATTTTACCCCTAATGTGTAGACTACTCTTCACACACTCTTAGACCTACAACGATGGGTTTCAGCGTTGGACGTTGTTTTGAGGGTTTTAGTAAAATTTGTTCTCTGTTAACGACGCTACCTGGTCGATGAATTCCATGTTATTTTTGCGAAGCGGGTTGCATATTAGCTTGACACGCTGAAAAACAAGTACCATCATCACACTTGGACTCCAACTTACGAAATAGAAAGAGAGGGAGGAAAATTAGCAGTTCACCCTACGAGGCCTTTTTTTTAAATCTGTTAATAACACTTCCCCTATTCCTTTGAAGAGCATAAACACTCACTATACTACTATACTATTTTCGTCTGGACAGAGATGACTCTTTTTTTTTTTAATCAACATTTTCTTGTTTCCTATTCTAAATAGACATATCTTTCCACGGACCTTTTAATAGACATCCTGGCAGGAAAAATCCTACTGAACAGTTTCATGAATAAACTACGATTTAAACAATTAATGTCTTTACAAAAAAAAAATACTCCAAGGAAAAAATAGTTTTTTATAGTGTAGGTCTATTTTTATAATTATTCAATAACTAATGTTTTTGTTTCAGCTTTTAAACAAATTACTAGATCAACTTTTATGTATTGATACGTCAGGGCATGTGATCTTCGGATGTTACTTTTGATAGATTATCAATTCCTGTAAAAAAAAATCATAATAATATAGGAAAATAAGTTTGTATTTTCTAAAAGGTGTTCTAAATCTAGAGTACATTCGCAAATAAACTCAAGGTATACATCGACATGAGAATTGATATCTTTATTTACCGCTCATTTTCACCCATTAAAGACAAGGCGCAACAATTTCGGTGAATTAAAATGACGGACACTTAGTTAACTGTACTCCAATTAGTGGTTATCAAAGGAATTAAACTCACATACGTCTTACAAACACACAATTTGTTTTAATATGGAGCAAGCTATAATGATAACAAATCTATTAATAATAACCTACAACTGTTGCATCTTCCAATCGTAAAATGACAGAGCATTCCTTACAAGGCTTACCTTTATAAAACAAAATAACATCAAATTAAATTTTAAAAAACTGTGGAATATTTTTCCAGATCCAAAAGTATATTCTCACTAAATATAACGTGTCCTGAAACAAAAGTTTTAAACTGATATAATATAGAAAAGTTTGTTTGAAAAAATTACTAGAAATAGGCCTTTTTAAATTGAATTGCTAACCTATACCTGCTTCGGTGGCCGCATGGTCTAAGGCGTCAATCTCGTGTTGGACTAGACTGCCGATGACTGTGAGATCGGGGTTCGGATCCCGGTCACGTGTACTGAGGGTGGTCTTCTAAAATGGTTTTACCCTCTTCCTCCACGCAAACGCGGGTACACTTCATCTAAATATAACCTTTCTCATCCCTAAAATCATTAGCGTAATTAGTGCATTAGCATATAACCCGAACGGGTAGTATAACACAGTGTTAAAATAAAATTGGCTAACTTATGAGAAAAAAAGTTTACAAATATTTGTATTTACTGCTATCTTTAAAATTTATTTAAAATAAGGTAGCCTTGACTTAGAAAGTAAATTATTTAGACTGATTAGTCAACGAAATCGTAAAAGATTACGTTTGTGGTGACGTCACCATTATCCTTGCTACCTTGCTTAGTGAATAGAGGAATAGAGCAAACAAAAAATGGCGCATCTTAAGGACATTTTGGGTGCAAAGTTGTGCCATTTCTACGTTTGAGCCGGGGAAGATTTTCATCCTTTAGTGAATCTAGGCTCTTGGTTTAAACAAACCCTTCACTAAATCGTCGAGTACCCGCGCAATCCAACGTCATATAGTTCAGGTGTCGGCGAACGACCGATCGCGATAGACCGGTCGATCTCGTGGTAATTTGTAGACGATCGCGTAAGAAAACTAGATCGTCATTAAAAGTCGGTATTTTGTGTCTTTTAAACTCGCAAATATAATCAAATACTCACAAATAATGTTTGAGTGTGGTTGTCGGTCATAGTAATTAATATTAAAAAGAAAAAATTTAATCGACTTATTAAAATAAACATTTTATTTATTCTATTTTTTTCCTAGATAGATAGAGTCACAAATATTAGAGGAAAAATTGAATCCAAGGAATAAATCTAATATGTAAATAAAAAAATAACTAAGAGTAGAAAGTAGAGACAACGGATGAGTACGGGACCTTTGGTGAGTTTTTTTAAGTCGATTGAGGTAAAAAGGTCGCCAACTCCTGATATAGATTCTAGAGTAGCTGACATATATCTAGGGAGCTTTTAAACGTTTTAAAATGAGTCACACCCACTTCGGTGGCCGCATAGTCTAAGGCGTCACTCTCGCAATAAGCTAGACTGCTTGTTACAAAGAGGTCGAAGCTTGAATCCCGGGTCTGATGTAATATGTCATGTATTTATTAAAACTTGGTTCTATTAGTGTGTAATATGTCATGTAAGTATAAAAACTTGTCCATCCCAGTGTGTAATGTGTAAGGCGATTGAGCCCGGTCGCTATGCACCCAACAGTTTCATTGTTATTGGCCGGTCCTAGAAGCAGAAGTGGAGGGTGGACTAAGACTTGACCAAGAGGGTGGAGGGTGGAGGGAAGGGGCTCTTCTCGTCTGCTCGCCCGGTGATAAGGGAATCTAACTGAAGACCTTCTCAACGATCCTCTCTACTTGGTAACACCACCCACCCTTGCCACCCCCTCCTTTCTATTCACAGCATCCTTGGTCCGGGCGAGATTGCGAGACCTAGTCAAATCTAACTGAAGACCTTCTCAACGATCCTCTCTACTTGGTAACACCACCCCCTCCTTTCTATTCACAGCATCCTTGGTCCGGGCGAGATTGCGAGACCTAGTCACATCTCTTATCCTGAGGCGGACAGAGCCGGGCAAGTGTTTTAATATTTCCCTGGACTCGTTCTCTTCTAGATAATGTTCTCCTGATAGTCGCACTCTTCTAGAACATTTTCTCACGATAGTCGCACTCTGCTAGAACATGTTCTCCTGATAGTCACACTCTTTTAGATCATGTTCTCCTGATAGTCGCACTCTGCTAGAACATGTTCTCCTGATAGTCGCACTATTCTAGATCATGTTCTCCTGATAGTTGTACTCTTATGGAACATGTTCTCCTGATAGTCGCACTATTGTAGATTAGGTTCTCCTGATAGTCGCACTCTCCTAGAACATACTCTCCTGAAAGTTGCACTCTTCTAGAACATGTTCTCATGATAGTCACACTCTTTTAGATCATGTTATCCTGATAGTCGCACTCTCCTAGATCATGTTATCCTAATAGTCTCACTCTTATAGAACATATTCTCCTGATAGTCACACTCTTTTATATCATGTTATCCTGATATTTTCACTCTTCTAGAACATGTTCTTTTGATAGTCGCACTCTCCTAGATCATGTTATCCTAATAGTCGCACTCTTCTAGATCATGTTCTCCTGATAGTCACACTCTCCTAGAACATAATTATTCTCCTGATAGTTGCACTCTTCTTGATCATGTTCTCCTGATAATCGCACTCTTCTAGATCATGTTCTCCTGATAGTCGCATTCTTCTAGAACATGTTCTCCTGATAGCCCACTTTTCTTCCACGCAAATATGGGTTCACTTCCTCTACATTCAAACTTCCTCATCCCTAACACATTATCCTAATTAGTAAATACGAGTGTAGCCAGAGCGAGTACTAAAACGCGGTTCAAAAAAAAAACATGAAAAAAATAGTTTTGAAAATTGATATTGTTAATAAACAATGAACCCTGTTGCCAAGAAATATTTGATTTAATGTTATTTCAAATTTACGGGATTGGGGGGATTAGAATGAAGAGTTAATTTATTCATCTAAATTTTATTTTGATTATTTACATATTATATATTTTTATTATAATTTGACTAAAGAGGGCTTCACGTTGTACACTACGTAAAATTATTGTGAAGTAAAAACATTTTTCAATTTAATTGGTCATATTTGTAACCATTCGACTAACCCCCTGAACGATTTACTGAGGAATAACATGGCTAGTAAAGACAGCTTGGGAAAGCAAGAGTTCCAACAGTCGTTGTATCAACATCGATCTCTGACAAAAAGCTTGAATCAGGAAGATGATCGAGTTGGGATACAATTGCAAAAAAGGATTATCGGAGATTTGGAGGCAGAGAAATTGGACATCATGGCAGACTTGTACGGGGCGACATCTTCTCACCAGGATGTAAGTGCAGACAGTTTGTCTTCTCACCAGGAAGTAAGTGCAGACACTTTGTTTTTTCACCAGGATGTAAGTGCAGACACTTTGTCTTCTCACAAGGAAGTAGATACAGACAATTTGTCTTCTCACAAGGAAGTAAGTGCAGACAGTTTGTCTTCTCACCAGGAAGTAAGTGCAGACACTTTGTCTTCTCACCAGGAAGTACATGCACACACCTTGTTAAATTCACAAAAATATTATCTACAATATATCGCTTACATAATTAACCCAATGAAGTAGTTAGGTAGGCCTATAAACTTGTCCTTACTCGTCTGCTAGATTTGTCTGAATTTGACTTCTTGAAGGAATGTTAAATGAACGATCCTCAGTCAATACGTACTTACATAGTTGTATTATTGGACTTCAACAGATGATCGACCACAGGACGCTAGGAACCGTCAAGAAACGTCTTGAAATGAACAACAAGAAAGATGAGGAAATAAGAAAAGCTAAGACAAGTATTAAGGAACTGGATGACCGTATCAAGGTAGTCTGTAACAAGGTGAGGTAGAACCAAGATGGCTGCTAGACACACATTGGTATAGGTAGTCTATAACAACTTGAGATAGAACCAAGATGGCTGCTAGACACACATTAGTATAGGTAGTCTGTAACAAGGTGAGGTAGAACCAAGATGGCTGCTAGAACACACATTGGTATAGGTAGTCTGTAACAAGGTGAGGTAGAACCAAGATGGCTGCTAGACATACATTAGTATAGGTAGTCTACAACAACTTGAGATAGAACCAAGATGGCTGCTAGACACACATTGGTATAGGTAGTCTACAACAACTTGAGATAGAACCAAGATGGCTGCTAGACACACATTGGTATAGGTAGATGGCTGCTAGACACACAGGGGTGGATCCAGATTATTTTCATAGGGGGATCAGTATTATAAATAACATAGCTACTTACAATGTTAGATTTCTGTTTAAAGCCATTTAATAGTTTCTCATTCATATTTGATCTTATTTATGTTTTAAACCGTGGTCATCCTCTCAATTTTTTTTTCAAATCAGTTGGTTTTTATAAACTATTTGAAGTGGCCCTCCTTCAACAATTTTTTGAAAAAGGTTCATTCTAGAAGCTATGAGTAGTCTTCGCCTTGATTTTTTTTATTAGATTATTTTATAAGCCATTTAAAATGTTCCTCACCTAGTAATTTTTGAAATTTGGATGCTTCTTGAAGCTAATTAGATTTATCCTCAACTTAATGTCTTACGATGATTAGATACCTCTAGAAGATAATTTTTGAAGTGGTCTTCCACCGACAAAATTTTTAAAATTGAATTATTTCAGAAACTAGGCTATTTGGAGTGGTCCTCGCCTGAAAATTCTTCAAAATGACATGCATCTAGACGCTATTTGGAGTTTTCCTCCCCTGATTTTTTCTGCCAGTTAGATACCTCTAGTCTAGTAGTTATTTGAAGTGGTATTTTCCGGCAATTTTTTTTTACAATAAAATGCATCTAGAAGTCATTTGAAGTTTGATTAAAGGCCATCTTTCAGCTTCATATTCGATAATATCAGAGGATTTGAAATATATTTTGGGTGGGGGAATTTATCCCAGGGAGGAGCAAATTATTTCCAAGGGGGCAGAGTCCCCCACAGTTCTGCCGCTCCTGCTGTCCACACATATTCTATATTTGTTATTCGTGGATGAACTGCTCTCAGGCGATTACTAGTATTCTTTGATGTGTGGTAGTCTACCGTCTCTATGAGGAACAATGTTCGTTCTCGCTATGCACGACAAATATTCGTACATGAAAACGAATATTTTTTCCAAACTTGCGTGACTCATATCGAACAATGAATAAATGTAGACGAATAACGAACATGTGGACCCGACTTAAGAGGTGTCTGCGCGTAAAAAGATTTTAAAAAAAATGGTATAATCTATCTGTGTTGTATTTTCTTTCTAAAATTTTAACTTTCATTTTGTTTTTGTATTGATTTTCTAACTTTCACAGGGGGGTCAACTGACCCTTTGGATCCCCCAAATTCGCGCCTGTATACACATACTTATATACCTATATATTATGATAGTTTACAACACGGTGTGAAATTCAACGTTCCTAACAGGTTTTGTTTCCTGTCTATTTAGAGGAAACGCTTGACCTTATGCGTCTAGATTTAGAGTTTACATGGGTGAGTCAAAGGTAAGTTTCTATTGTGCGTAATGGATGTAACATGTATGAAAAACTATTCCATCTAATCTACAACGGTATCAGTGGCAACATTGAATACCAGCCTATGTCTCAGGTGAAGTCCCTCAAGATACCCGAAAGGGGTGAACATGGGAGCTTGTCCAGGAAACAAAAGAGCTTCAGTTCCTTGGAGAAACTCCTCCATGAGACCAACATGAAATGCAACCTAACCATGACGAAGAATTCCAAGCTTAAGGAGGAAATAGTTGCCCTGATGAAGGAAAGGTACTTAAAGGCCTACTGGACAAATTTAAACCTTTTTTGAGAGGGGGAGTTCTGAAGAGGAGCTGCAAATAAGGTGGTTATCTTTTGAGGGTAAAAGGCCTACTGGATAAATTTTAACCTTTTATAAAGGATGAGTTCAGAAGGGGAACAGTAAAGAAGGTGGTTGGTTATCTTTTGGGGAAAACGCATAACACCATGGAGTCATGAATAACTAGTATCTGAGTGAACTTATCTGTCAATATAGTTCCCATTTTATTCGTTGATTGGTCCCTCACTTGCTTCGGTCAGCAGCCCCTGGACAGGATAAAATGCTACCAACTAATCTGATATTCTAGCCAATATTTACTTTACCTAGGTCGATATTCCTCAAGTTTTACGATGCTCTTATGAACCGGCTTGACGCCGGCAAGAAGGTCATGACCGATCTAATAGACGAGGTTTCTTTGACCTGTGACTCCAGAGAAGATTACCTGAACAAGATGGAGACGCTGGGACAGAGAGGGGATTGTCACCTTTCTTTCAACGTGGGGGAGATGGAGGTTAGGAGGTGTTCGGTTGAGCATCAGGAACTGTCAGATTTAATACAAACTTACAAGTATATGAACCCTAGTTTTTTTAGAGTAAACTTAAATATTTAGTTTACAATTTAATTCATCATTGTATGATAACAGTGTGTTTTCTTTACATACTAAATCTATGAGAATACAAAATCTCAATATATGCTTCGCACTTGAATTGAAAAGCATTGTCTTAAGCACATATTTAGCTTAATTTCAAACTTATCTTAGCACAGCAATGAACATGTGGACTAAGGCGTCAATCCCATCTGGCCTAATTTTCCAATGATGGAGAAGTCGGGGTTCAAATCCTGGTAGTTTTTTACTACGTGAGTTCCCGATTCTGGCTTCACGTAAATATGGGTATACCTCCTCTAAATGCTACTTTCCTCATATCTACCCCACTAGCGTGAATATGTTTTAGCCTAATTGAGTGGAATAACTTAGTGCACGAAATATCTAATAATAAATTTGGATTAATGTAAGGCATTTGTTCTGAATCCTTAATATTTACACCGGTGAAGTGTCTATGAGCCATGCCTAAGTGGCTAGCGGTGTCCAATCTGAATGTGCTCCGGATAGTTTGTGTGTGTGTTTGAACAAAAAATAAAACATTCTTACTAACATAAACAGCATGAGTCGTGTGGTCAGACGACCCAGATATGTTTAAGATTGCAAATCTAACCTCTAGCTAAACCGACCTCACGTTTCGTTTGCTATAGGACCTCCACCTCCAAGGAAACTCTAAGTTCCGTGTCTACAAGGATGTCGGGCTCAAGGGTCAGAAACGCGTCATGAAATCTGTCATCGAGAAGGAGGATATTAGGCGGAAACAGCGCAGAAGGACTATAGAGGCAACACTCGACGAATACAGGCAATTGCACTCCCCCATTGATCTCCACGTCTAGGACAATATTTCTCTTATGATTTTAAAAACCATTGAGGCATTTGTTCGTCAGACCTACCTTTGCAATCTGGTTTTTTCCTTCTTCACTTACCTACCAGAAGTATTGTATAGAACCTATTACGTGCGGGTAATATGATCTACTATAGTCTGTATAAATAATCTCAACCGTGCCTTTGTGATCACAGATCTGCCTAGAAGTGTTTAACTCTAGACTTATCTGAAAGTAACACGCTTAGCACAGTGGGTTTCTTACTCTAGATAGCCGACGAATATGTTTTTAGAGATCATTAAGCGTGACTTTAAATGGTATAGATGGAAGGTGCTCATTGTTGGTGAACGTTGATACTTGCCTAAGCCAGTGCCGTGGAGTGTTGTCCTGATGGGAAAAGTTGGTTAAAACTGAGCCTGCCGTGTGTGTTACTCCCTTCGGTCTCCATTTGGCTAACCATATACAAGCTCTGCTTCACATGCCTCTGATGGTAATGCTGATAGCTAACCAGCGAGTACTCTACCGAGTGATGAGAACGATTCACAGGTCCTCTACGTCCACCCTGAAAGTTATCAAGCTTACCTTGCACTTTTCCACTATGGTATAGCTTATAAGAGAAGGACATTGTGTAATCCGTCAAGGAAAGACTGATACCTTTTCAGGGTAGATGAAGTGTACATTTTATATTCTTTAAATTGAAAAATGACACCTGGACACGGGAATCAAACCCGGGACCTTTGGCTTAATACGCCATTGCTCTAACCAGTGAGCTATCCAGGAGTCGTTCCGTTCCCAGGGTCACTCTTCATTCATATTTCAAAGCAGAGTATGTGATGGACGTGCGTAAATATTCAGCTACAAATGTGTGATCGATTAAGATCACGAGATATCAGATAACGCAGCCATCTTCAACTCGGTAGTTGGCTTAATGCTGCCAATAGACCGATGATAACTATATGAATGCGCATATTATGATGAATTAAATAGTCATGCATTATATTTGTTAGTTACGGTTATAGCTGTGTCAAAATATCATATACTTCAAACGAGTTCTGTTAATCCCGGCAACACGGCACACCTCGGCACACCCCGGAGATGATTGTTTTAAAGCTTACCAAAGTAAAGGATGGTATAAAGGATGCTCGGTCCAAAACCAACAGCACTCTAACCCTATGTGATGTCCTGACACAGAAAAATAGTGGGGAAGATTCAGGAGTTGACCAAGATGAAGAGTCTCGTCGGGATCTGTGAGCTTTTGACCAAACAGGAGGAGGACACCCACCGTTTGTACAACGACGTGGGTGACACGAGGAGCACGGTGCTGCACCTGAGGGAGCAGGTTCGAGAATCTTATCAGAAGATGAAGCTGGAAACAGAGAAACTGCAGCTGAGACTGGACCGCCGTAGGAAGATGGGTCAAGGTCGGTTCATATTGAAACAAACAGGGACAGTAGACCTCAGATCTGTCTGAGCCGATATCTTCAAGCCGGGGTTGGGGTGGGGGGAGAGAGAGAGAGAACAGCGTCACTCTCTTAAAGGCTTGTGGTTAACGTAATATTCACTGCCTCAACCAAATAAAGCCTGGGTATACTGTGTGAACGTAGATCTGACGGATGAGCTGGAAGCGAGGACATCCGAGTTGAGGGAGGTCCACGAGAGGTACCAGAGGAACCAGGACATCCTCAACAAAGTGATGTCTTGGTTGGAGGAGATGTGTGACCTCCTGCGGTGTGACAAGGCCCCCTTGCTTGCGTTACTAGGTAGGACGGCGTTGGTCACATGGTGATGGAGAACCACAGGGTTTACAAACTGGTGTGACACAGTTCAGACCCACTGGTCCCCCCAATGAATTGTTTTTGTCAGACGAGCAGAAGGAGCTCTTTAACCCCGACATACAGCTCTGTGTACGTATTAAAACAAGGATTGATTTGCTCTTTCCTTGTTTCGTATTTATATTCAAACTTTACCATAGGAGATTGTAGCTTATTTCCACTTGAAAGGTACAGGAGAAAAAGGAGGAATTTTAACTCAAATTGAGTTAGTGATGCCATCTGTTAGACAATCATGATACCATTCTAGTACACTTTAGGTTATGGTTAAAATAAGCCTGTGTTACATTTAAATTAATTTAAAAGAAATTTTTTTCTGGGGTTCTTATGAGGTTTGAGATATAAAATACTGCCCTGGAAAATGTGTGTGATGTGACTTTCCCTCTTTTTTCCTCCCTTACCCTTCACTCGATAAGTAAAGATCAACGCTCCTAGAGAATCTCAGTAATAAACGAACCTAGTATCAACATTGGGAAGCATAGCACAGTCGGGATGTATTCTGATGTCAAAACTGGTTGATTCTTCAGGGGAACATTCTTCTGTAAGTCTCTTGAACTGGGGGCTGTACATGGGACTCATTGAGCGCAGGACATTGGATATCATCAACATCCTCTACTGCAAGGAAGGACATCCCTCGAGCATTTCTGGCATCAAGAGGTGCGTTACCATACAGAAGGGGTTGGGTTTAAACAACACTGAGAGAAACGTGGGTAGTTGACATTCAATGGGAAGCTTGAACCACTTGTAAGAAAACCCTATTTGACTTAAATACTTCATGATATTCTCTAAAATGAGTCTTTATAATATTCAAGATAACAATTAAATTGTGTTTAGGAATATCCACTTATTAAAAATATATTGTGGGGAGTAGAATTATTGGTGAATATCAACCACCACTGTCCTAGATTCCATCAAGTAATCAACACGACCTATCACCACTGTCTTAGATTTTATCAAGTAATCAATACTCCCTATCACTGCTGTCCTAGATCCACCCCCCCAGTAATCATCCCTCCCCTATCGCTGCTGTCCTAGATCC
>CABFWB010004678.1:14711-28118 GCA_902151455.1 Timema bartmani
GTTTTTGTTTTTCCGATTATTTTTTTTCTCTGCTGTTATTATGTATGTTCTGTCGTTGTTTACTGTGCAGATTAGTGTGACTCATAACACGACTCAGTTCCGTCCGGTGGCAACGATATATTTAAACAAACACATAAATAAAGAGAGAATTAAATAGTGAGAATTTTAATCAAATCATAAAATAAAAAAGAGGGATATTTTTTACCACTAGTGTGTTTGTTGAATGTTCACCAAAATTAATGAAATTAGAAACATTTATGTTTCATCTTTTGATAAATAAAGCAATATGAATTGTATTTCCCCCCATTTGTTAATTAGTTATAAGATAATATTCCAGCATTTTAAAAATAGATAATGAGCCACATTATAAGAATATTTAATTCAGAGTATTTGATGCACTTTTATACATGCCTGTAGCATATTTAATAAATAAAGATATGTGTTTTTATATTTTATTTTGGCCATTGAAGTGTTAATTATAATTTAATAGCTCACTGCTCTTTAATTAGTTCATTTATAAACCTATATATTAATAGAACTTACTATTTGAGTATTAAGAAATATATTTACTTTACATCCATTATTGTTTCCAGTTTCTTATCCAAGCCATATATTTTCCACTACCAGTTTACTAAGCCTGTCATAGTTTCATATGACTTATAATCTAACTTAAGACTAGGACAGGTTCAACATTCAGTCCTCGGCCGTTAATTCATCAATGTTAAAGAGTAAACACATATTTTCATTAAAGATAAATATTCGGCGATGCCTAGAATCAAACCCTGGACCCTTATCTCTGTAGGCAGACAGGCTACCGACTGAGCTAAGGTGTCTGACACTAAGATATATAATTATATTATTACTATAGGAAAATAAAATAAAATAATTATATATTTTCAAGGAAAAAGTTGATACACTTAATCCACTGAGCAGAATTGAAAAATAATGAAATTGAAATAATAATGCAGTCAGTGTAAATGTATATTTCTGGTGGTAGGTTAACACAATTAAAGTATCCTTGTTGTGTAGAATGTTAGGTCACTCACTCTGTGAGCTATAGAGAGTTTCAAGCTCTAACACAAATGAAGGACCCTTGTTGTGTAGAATATTGATCACTCACTCTGTGAACTATAGAGAGTTTTAAGGTCTAACACAAATGAAAGACCCTTGTTGTGTAGAATGTTGGTCACTCACTCTGTGAGCTATAGAGAGTTTTAAGATCCAACACAAATGAAGGACCCTTGTTGTGTAGAATGTTGGTCACTCACTCTGTGAGCTATAGAGAGTTTTAAGATCCAAATACAAATGAAGGACCCTTGTTGTGTAGAATGTTGGTCACTCACTCTGAGAGCTATAGAGAGTTTTAAGATCCAACACAAATGAAGGACCCTTGTTGTGTAGAATGTTGGTCACTCTGTCTAATATAATATAGAAGCTCGTGCGCGGACCTTTATGTGCTAGTTTATGATTATTTGTTTATGGAATGGAAGTATAAATATTAATAAAAGTGGTAAAGCGGAGTGTGTTATGTGTCTGAAACAAGTACGTACGAAGGAAACGTATCATGAAATATTAAAAGTTCGTTTTGACTGAGTGGGGAAGATTTAGATGTGAGCTCTATACTGAAGGAACAGGGTGTTTCGAAATAGATTACAAGGTTTATAGTGGAACTACAGAGGATTGTAAAAACTCTTGGCTGTCATTACGTTCATAGTCATTTGGAGGGAAGTTATTGGAGTAGGCTCGCGACTATCCAGCCCCCGGTTATCCAGCCCTCAATACTATCCGGCCGGGGAAATTTATATACATTTTTTTTTTCGTAATTTTTATTGATAGTTTTATGAACAATTTACATATAATTTTATTTAAAATAAAATAAATATTTTCAATTTACTGAATTTGAACTATTCAGTAGGCCTACAATAGGCTTATATTCAATTCGCTCTTTAATTTACTTTCCTTTTTACATTTAGGTAAACATTCATATTTAAATCTTTGTTTGAAAATAATACAAACTCGATAAATACAATTTAAATATACTATGAAACGCTACTAATATACAGTTATCACACATTGTGGGTGTTGACGGCACAGAAAATGATTCACCCTCAAGATCCGACTTATATCCGGCTTTTTTGTTTGCTATCCGGACCGTTCAATCTCCAAGTTAGGCTGGATAGTCACGAGATTACTGTTTAAGGTTGGATGGAAAGGAAGGAAAGAAAAGGCCAGTATTTTTGCAAATTTTTATTGCAGAACTTTTTTTTCCGGCAAATTAAATCAAATATTGCTCCAGCACAAACATAATAGTTTAATTTTCTTCACACGGTTATATCAACAGTTGTTGAATATCTGTCATGAGCAACATTAGATGAGAATTTTTTTAAATGAAGAGAAAAAGGTTGTCATTAAATTCCAGGACATCCTTGACAGATATTCAACAACTGTTGATATCACCATGTGGAGAAAATTAAACTCTCTGTTTGTACTGAAGCAATATTTTATTTGTTTTAGCCAAAAATAGTTTTGCAAAAAAAAACCCAGCAAAAAGACGAACCTTTTCTCGCGTCCCCTTCCATCCCACCTTAATCCGAACCGTTAATTGTGCTTTAAGCTTCCCTTTAATTAATTTTCTTTTTAGCACCGCATCTCCCTAAATGTTTAAGTTATAGACGCATTTGTATTAACTAAGCTAACGGGCTAGGTATGAGGAAGACTGAATTAATAGGAAGTGTACCCGAATTTGCGTGGAGGGAGAGTGGAAAACTATTTAGGAAAAACTATCCTCATTACACCCAACAGGGATTCGAACCTTAATATCCCCATCATTGGACGTCAAGGTTGTTGCGAGAGTGACTCCTTAAACCTTTTGATAACCTAAGTGGGTTTAATTAGTAATAATGAATAGGATAAGTTTTAATTTGTAATAATTTTATATTATAAAATATTTTGATACTTCCTATATCTAATTTATTCTAAAATTCGTATTTTTATAAAGAATAAAATTACCCTTATTGGTGGTCACGTGGGCTAAATGTCAGACTCATTTAGTCTGTGATGAAGAGGTCGGATTCGAATCCTGGCCAGGTGAACTAAGGCTTAATTATTTTTATAAATGATCTTTAGCTTTTAATTGACATTCTACCTCGTCCCTCCTTCACAAATAAAATGGAACTCAAACATCCCGGACGGGTAGTAAGACGGTGAATATTTTTAAAAAAGTACTTTGAGGTAGGCCTAGAACTCAATATAAATTTTATTTAAGTAGTGCCTTTGTATCAAACCTCAACTTTAGTTTAGAAATGTGTGATACTTTTTATTTGTGAAGAATATATCATTATGTTAGCTAACCAGTTAGCTAGTCATTCAGTCATTCGTTTAGTCATTCAGTTAGTCTGTTATATATTCGTTCAGCCAGTTAGCTAGTCATTCAGTCATTCATTTAGTCATTCAGTTAGTCTGTTATATATTCGTTCATCCAGTTAGCTAGTCATTCAGTTAGTCTGTTATATATTCGTTCAGCCAGTTAGCTAGTCATTCAGTCATTCATTTGGTCATTCAGTTAGTCTGTTATATATTCGTTCAGCCAGTTAGCTAGTCATTCAGTCATTCATTTAGTCATTCAGTTAGTCTGTTATATATTTGTTCAGCCAGTTAGCTAGTCATTCAGTCATTCATTTAGTCAATCAGTTAGTCTATTATATATTCGTTCAGCCAGTTAGCTAGTCATTCAGTCATTCAATTAGTCAGTCAGAGTCAGCCAGTTATCTATTAAATCAGCCAGTCAGATAAGATCATGATATTGATATACAATACATATATTTATTTATAGCTCATTTATCATATTGCCCACTCCAGTGGCTGCGCCGTCTAAGGCGCTACTATTGCAGTAGACTTGAATGCCGATGATGGGGAGATCAAGGTTCGAATCTCGATCAGGTGGAGGGTGAATTTTACGGAAAAAAAATTCAACACTCCCTCCACCAACGCAAATGTAGGTACACTTCATATAAATATAACCTTGCTAATTCCTAAAACCATTAGAGCGTAATGAGTACATAAACATATAAACCGAATGGGTAGTAAGACGCGGCGATAAAAAAAAACACATTAATTTAGTATCAAATTTTTTAAGAGTAGGTATCTTATCAAAATTTCATGAATTATGAAAAATAACGTTTTGAAATAAGCACAACCTATTTTTGAGCCATCTTGTATAGTCACGTAAGCACACCAACATATTTGTACAGTCACGTGATAGTAACATCTAAAGCCACGCATGCTTCACTTAATGATCTTCTCAAAAACGGCCATAAAATTTGTAGTTTTTAATGGGCTCCAGTGAACATATTTGTACAGTCACGTGATAGTAACATCTAAAGCCACGCATGCCTCACTTAATGATCTTCTCAAAAACGGCCATAAAATTTGTAGTTTTTAATGGGCTCCAGTGCGGCCTGCTAACTGTTAAAAAGTATAAATATTGGCCTCCCTAGCTCTGCAGGGTGCTGACCGGCAGGGGGTCGAGGTCACATGCAAAACAGAGACCAAACCTCTTTGTTCTTACTCGGAGCAGATAATTTCCTTGTGATTTACACCCCTTCAATATCCTCGGCTCGTTCCCGCCCAAAACATGGGGTGGGTTTTATTGTTCATTTCTTTTAATGGCCGAGGAATCGCTAGCACACTTGACTAACCAACATGTCTGGTATAGTAGAGGCAGACATTCAGACATAGCTACTGTCACATGACTCACACGACGATCCTATGTCAGTAATAGCAGATATTCAGACACAGCTACTGTCGCCTGGATTCCATGACAGTAATAGCAGACATTTAGACATAGCTACTGTCACCTGGATTCCATGACAGTAATAGCAGATATTCAGACACAGCTACTGTCACCTGGATTCCATGACAGTAATAGCAGATATTCAGACATAGCTACTGTCACCTGGATTCCATGACAGTAAAAGCAGCCATTCAGACATAGCTACTGTCACCTGGATGCCATGACAGTAATAGCAGCCATTCAGGCATAGCTACTGTCACCTGGATTCCATGACAGTAATAGCAGACATTCAGACATAGCTACTGTCACCTGGATGCCATGACAATAATAGCAGACATTCAGACACAGCTACTGTCACATGGCTCACATGACAGTAATAGCAGCCATTCAGACACAGCTACTGTCACCTGGATTCCATGACAGTAATAGCAGACATTTAGACATAGCTACTGTCACATGGATCACATGACAGTAATAGCAGCCATTCAGACACAGCTACTGTCACCTGGATTCCATGACAGTAATAGCAGACATCTAGACATAGCTACTGTCACATGGATCACATGACAGTAATAGCAGCCATTCAGACACATCTACTGTCACCTGGATTCCATGACAGTAACAGCAGACATTCAGACACAACTACTGTCACATGGATCATACGACAGTAACAGCAGACATTCAGACACAGCTACTGTCACCTGGATTCCATGACAGTAATAGCAGACATCTAGACATAGCTACTGTCACCTGGATTCCATGACAGTAACAGCAGACATTCAGACACAGCTACTGTCACCTGGATTCCATGACAGTAACAGCAGACATTCAGACACAGCTACTGTCACCTGGATGCCACGACAGTAACAGCAGACATTCAGACACAGCTACTGTCACGGAATAGTTGTAGAATGTTGCGTCCTACACTCCCGGAACCTAAGACGTGTATATTCCTTTGGGTCCCTCGCACCAGGGATCAATGTTTGCGGCCAGCTTGTGGCGGTACTCGAAACATTTGCATTGCGTTCTTTGTTTTATAGTTCCTTTGAAAAGGGTTCGAACCTACAATAATGATCCAAGCCAGGGAGGAATATTAACGTTCTTTTATGTGCCTGTTTATTGCTTCTTAGTTATATTGTCCAGAGGATTACGACTTTTCTAAGGACACCCCCTCCTTCAAAAAAAAAAATAGTGAACGGGAAGGGAAAAAAAAGAGGGGGGGAGTTCCATTTCTTATTTTATTTTTTATAAGTATTTTAAGGTTTAAGGAGTGGGAGAGTTTGGTTTCGGGGTAAGAGAAAATGGGTGAGGGGTTCTCCCCCTCCAACCCCTCCAACCCCTCCACGCCCCAACGACTGCGTGGAAGTGGTTTTACAGATTCCCGGTAAGGATATTAAAAGGAACCTCCCGTGTTTTTTAAAGACTTCATAATTACCGACGCTGAAAATATATATTTTGAATGAGATTTCCCTTTCGAGTGGGACTAGCCGGGTAATAAAGGGCTGGTGTTTTATTCTTATGGAAATGTTCGCGGCTGCACTTAAGGAGGTTATAGCTGGGGCTTATTAAATACTGTATCTTGATGCCACGCACACACAAACGGCTGATAACTAGTATCTATACTGTTGGAGTATATCTTAAAAATATCTTTATATCCAAGACTGGCGATACATGATTTGTTGACTATCTAACATAAGAAACCAGCATACCGTTGCAGCTGTGAAGTTGGTTATTGGGTAAATCACAGAACAACGCAACTGTGAAGTTGGGGCTTTGGTAAATCACAGAACAACGCAACTGTGAAGTTGGGGCTTGGGTAAATCACAAGAACAATGCAACTGGGAATTTGATTATTGGGTAAATCATAGAACAACGCAACTGTGAAGTTGGAGCTTGGGTAAATCACAGAATAACGCAACTGTGAAGTTGGGGCTTGGGTAAATCACAGAACAATGCAACTGGGAAGTTGGTGATTGGGTAAATCATAGAACAACGCAACTGTGAAGTTGGGGCTTTGGTAAATCACAGAACAACGCAACTGTGAAGTTGGGGCTTGGGTAAATCACAGAACAATGCACCTGGGAAGTTGGTGTTTGGGTAAATCACAGAACATTATAACTGTAAAGTTGGTGACTGGGTAAATCACAGAGCAATGCAACTGTAAAGTTGGTGATTGGGTAAATCACAGAACATTATAAGCTTTGTTTAATCACATGACATTGTAGGTGTGGGGTTGGTGTTGTGGGTAAGCCCAGAATATATCAGTACCCACATATTGTTGTGTTTCAACAATACATAAAAAATAATCCAAGTTGTATTTTATCCAAAAAAACAGCAAGCTAGTTTTTTAAAGCCAACAATACTATTACAGTTTTAATATTTTGACCGGGATTTCGTGAGGTACAACTTGAAAAAATAAAACCCATTCCATATAAGAAAAGTGTAAACATGTAATGGGAATCAAATCCCAGCCTCATAAATGAGATCCTTCCACCCTCACGAGGGAAGGTTGAGACAAAGAAAGCGATACCGACCAAATAAATAAATACATAAATACCAAGTGGACCCGTGAAGTGACGTCAGAATCCACCCCCCTCCCCCTACCTCCCTCAAACCTGAGTTGCGTATTTGTTATAATTGTGGGCTCGATCCCCTGATTTATGCTCGCTGCCGGTCCGAGGGGTTAGGAAGGCCCCCAAGGGTTGGTGGAGAGGAAATAGAGGGGAAGGGGGTAGGTTGCGCCTTAGATTTATACCACCAGCCCAGTCGCGAGATAACGCCACGGAAGTCTGACCCGCTAAATCAAACCTCAAGCCACCACTGGACATTGAGAGAAATGTTTCATGGTAACGTTGGTAGCAACGGGAGGAAGGAAGACCATCACAAAAAGAGCGAGGGATTTTTTGTTTGTTTGACTGTTTCTATTGAACCCATCTTTCCTGTAGGATAAACTGCAGGTTTGTATTCAGCTGAGGATTAGACTATCCACCTTCCTGTAGAATAAACTGCAGAGTGTGTATTCAGTTGAGGATTAGACTATCCACCTTCCTGTAGAATAAACTGCAGAGTGTGTATTCAGTTGAGGATTGGACTTATCCACCTTCCTGTAGGATAAACTGCAGAGTTTGTATACATCTGAGGATTAGACTATCCACCTTCCTGTAGGATAAATTGCAGAGTGTGTATTCAGTTGAGGATTAGACTATCCACCTTTCTGTAGGATAGACTGCAGAGTGTATGTTCAGTTGAGGATTAGACTATCCACCTTCCTGTAGGATAAACTGCAGAGTGTGTGTTCAGTTGAGGATTGGACTTATCCACCTTCCTGTAGGATAATCTGCAGGTTTGTATCCATCTGAGGATTAGACTATCCACCTTCCTGTAGGATAGATTGCAGAGTTTGTATTCAGTTGAGGATTATACTATCCACCTTCCTGTAGGATAAACTGCATAGTCTATATTCAGCTGAGGATTAGACTATCCACCTTCCTGTAGGATAAACTGAAGGTTTGTATTCAGTTGAGGATTATACTATCCACCTTCCTGTAGGATAAACTGCAGAGTCTATATTCAATTGAGGATTAGACTATCCACCTTCCTGTAGGATAAACTGAAGGTTTGTATTCAGTTGAGGATTAGACTATCCACCTTCCTACTAGGATAAACTGCAGAGTATGTATGTAAACACTCTATAGGTCACAAAATTTAGTACATAAATTCCAGGCTTTCTAGTATTCTCTTTTGTCCATTATCAGAATAGAGCCCTATTGAAATTCATCACCGATTGAATAAATTGAATTAGCAGTTTTCTTCAAAAATTCTCGTTCAAAAGAGGTGTGAACGTTTAGTTTTTTACCGCGCATTTTATTGTAAACCTTCATAAAGTCCTGATCGGTAATAATATGTGAAACAAGGGGGTGATGAGGGGGAACGAGGAGTGGGGGGTAAGACGGGGGCAGATACTAACTAGGACTTTGGACCGGACACTCAAATATAAAATACCGGTTCAATGGCACGTTAAGTCAAAGGTCCAAAGTTCGATTCACGACTAGTTGATAACTGTTATATGTTAATGTTTGATTCTTCAATGACACTATATTTTAGAAATGTTATCAGTTTTGCTGTCCAGCCGTCGCGTCGTCCATGATTTGTTCTTAGAGAACTATTTATTCATGCAAGGTACATATGACCATGTGTAGACCTGCCACTAGAGTGTGTGAGAGAGAGAAGGTATTCGCTCAAAGAGAATACCGCCGGGTTATCCAGACAGGATCGCTGCCAGTTGGACTGCTATGTACTAACATGTCAGAAACCAACACAGTTTTACACAAACTTTCTCTCCTCCTTGTTATCTCGGCTCTCAGAAACACTCTCCATGGTGAGAGATAGGAGGACTTGCAGTGGATACTGTTGAGAGGTGAGCTGATCTTTGTACAAACATCCCCTCCTGTAATCCTGCCCATGTGTTACATACTAGGAGCAACCCTACATTAGACACAAGGAATACTTAATACTGTGTTATAGCCTCACAGGAGACACAAGGAATGCTTATTGCTGTGTTATAGCCTTACAGGAGACACAAGGAATGCTTATTGCTGTGTTCTAGCCTTACAGGAGACACAAGGAATGCTTATTGCTGTGTTATAGCCTTACAGGAGACATAAGGAATGCATGCTGCTGTGTTCTAGCCTTACAGGAGATACAAGGAATGCTTATTGCTGTGTTATAGCCTTACAGGAGACATAAGTAATGCATACTGCTGTGTTCTAGCCTCACAGGAGACACAAGGAATGCCCTTCATAACAGATCTCAGAGGTGCGCCCCTCTATGAATGTTAATAGCGTGGAGCGTGGGAATACCTCTTTGTGAGTGTCTCGCCGCCGAACTGGTCCTTCACCGTAAACTCGGCTCTCAACCTAATAAAACATCACGACTCGGATTCTGCGTCCGCAGTTTAAAGTCGCGAAAGATGGACGCTATAGTTTCGCCAAAACCATGCGGTGAATACCTAAGTGGTTCGGGGGAGAGGTCAACACACTTGCTCTGTCACGAGAGAACGTGGATTGATACTGGCCCGCTACACTATGGGAATGGGCAAAAAATAACCTTTCTCAAAGGCAATATTGGTGTAATTTCTTGGTTTTTGTTTCGATTATTCAGAGTTCAAATAGTTGCCATCTTAGCCGCGGACGGTCTAAGACGTCGCTCTCATGTTAGACTGGCCTTCTGAGCAAGAAGAGGTCGGGGTTCGAAACACGATCGGGCTCACTTAGGGTGTTTTTCCCTAAAATGGTTTCCCATTCTCCTTCCACGAAAATACGAGTTTATTATCTCTTAAACGCTTCTTCCTCGACCCTACACTATTATAGTAGTTGTAATATAGTATGCGTATAACCTGAACAGGTAGTAAGACGCAATTATAAAAAAAAGTTTCCATCTTCTATAACGAGCGGGATTACTAGCGCCGTTCCTTTTTTTTTTAGCATCGCGTCTTACTACCCGTTCGAGTTATACGCCTAAGTATTAATTACACAAACGGGTTAGGGATGAGGAAGGTCTAATTTATAGGAAGTATACCAGCATTCACGTGGAGAGAGAGTGGTAAACCATTTAGGGAAAACCACCCTCAGTGCACCCGACTGAGAATCGAACCCTGATCTCCCCGTCTTGAGTAGACCCATCTGTTGAGAGAGCGACAACGCGGTCACCGATGCGGGTAATATCACACATTTAATTAGAGAAGGAAGGAGGTGGGGTGGGAGGAGGTCGTGTGCTGGAAACCACTGGACTCAATCTTTACAGTCTCCGTGAAGATTAGTTACCTCCAATCACTGGCTAGCTTGTGACACTACCCATGTTTGGTGAGTCATATGAGCTCACTACCACAGTGAAGATTAGTTACCTCCAATCACTGGCTAGCTTATGACACTACCCATGTTTGGTGAGTCATATGAGCTCACTATCACAGTGAAGATTAGTTCCCTCCAATCACTGGCTAGCTTGTGACACTACCCATGTTGTTTGGTGAGTCATATGAGCTCACTATCACAGTGAAGATTAGTTCCCTCCAATCACTGGCTAACTTGTGACACTAAACATGTTGTTTGGTGAGTCATATGAGCTCACTATCACAGTGAAGATTAGTTCCCTCCAATCACTGGCTAAGCTTGTGACACTACCCATGTTGTTTGGTGAGTCATATGAGCTCACTATCACAGTGAAGATTAGTTCCCTCCAATCACTGGCTAGTTTGTGCCACTAACCATGTTGTTTGGTGAGTCATATGAGCTCACTATTTTGAACGAGATATTCACGTCACCACGACTTACTCACGTTATCTCCCTAACAGAACCAAGTTAATATCCTCTCATGCTTCTGAAATGTAATGATGATGTAATTGTTATGTTGAACTAGTACTGATTCTATCTAGGCAGATAGTAAGAACAGTTCCATGTTGTGCCACCTGCAGCGCTGGGAGCAAGGGTGCACAATTGGTTGATCAAACATGGCATATTGTAAAATTACGTAATATTTTATTTAACTTCTTGGCTCCTTAGCTCAGAAGGTGCCTACCAAGATGAGGGTCCCGGGTTAAATTCCCATCATGGATACAACATTTATCATTAGTGATAAATTAACGCACGGAAGGCTGGGTGTTGTGTTTGTTCTAGATTTAAGTTAGTTTATAAGTCGTGTGCTGATATAATTAATCAGTTCAATGCAAGTTAAATACCTCAATAAAATATATATATTTATATTTGACTTCTGTTTTAGCACCACGTCTTACCGCCCGATTGGGTTATACGCTTATGGTTTTAGGGACTAGAGAGGTTATATTTAGAGGAAGTATACCCGCATTTGCGTGGATGGAGAGTAGAAAAATAATTTGTAAAAACCACCCTCTGTAAATCCAACTGAAAGTCGAACCCGATCCTTGCTGTCACTGGCAGTCCAGTCTATTGCGAGAGTAGAGCCTTAGACCATGCGGCCATCAAAGTAGGTGCTTTGTAAATATAATGATGTCATTTAATAGGGGGGCTAACAACACATTTTGCATTTTCCTCCTCCCCTAGTTTGTTCTCCTACCACCGGACAGCTACGCCTAGTAACGTTATAAACACACTTGGTTTCTGGCGTCTAGGCCAACTCTACGCTCACCTCTCGGTATCCCCGATCCACTCAGATACCCTCGAATTCACACGCAAGAATAGATCCCGAACATAACTAATGACGTGGGCCGCGCACCGCCCACCCCTGAGCCCGGCCGGTCCGACTGTACCACTGATTCATGGGGCACCATGCACCAATTAATTAACGTGATCACGTTTTACCCGGAGATAATCATCTGGTTCTGTTGCAGCCCGGGCTGGACTGCATAGTCATACTGACTTGCAAGGCTTGGTTACACCGACCGCTAGGGGCTTAAACTGGTGTGTGGATCATTGTAACAGAGGTAACATTAGCTTTAATTGGTGTTTGGATCATTGTAACAAGGTAACATTAGCTTTAATTGGTGCCTGGGTCATTGTAACAAGATAACATTAGCTTTAACTGGTGTCTGGGTAATTGTAACAGAGGTAACATTAGCTTTAACTGGTGTCTGGGTAATTGTAACAGAGGTAACATTAGCTTTAACTGGTGTTTTGATCATTGTAACAAGATAACATTAGCTTTAACTGGTGTCTGGGTCATTGTAACAAGATAACATTAGCTTTAATTGGTATTTGTATCATTGTAACAAGGTAATATTAGCTTTAACTGTTGTCTGGGTCTTTGTAACAGAGGTAACATTAGCTTTGACTGGTGTCCAGGTCATTGTAACATCACTCTTAACTGGTGTCTGGATCATTGTAACAAGGTAACATTAGCTGTAACTGGTGTCTGGGTCATTGTAACAGAGGTAGCATTAACTCTAACTGGTGTCTGGGTCATTGTAACAGAGGTAACATTAGCTTTAACTGGTGGCTGGGTCATTGTAACAGAGGTAGCATTACGTCTAGCTTGATAACAATCATAGTAATATAGGCAATAATACTTTTAACTTGATGACGTTCATAGGAAGTAATTAAGATAACATTACTCCTCGCTTACTCTAATGACTGAGGTTAAATCGTTCATTAATGTTGTAAAATAGGTGCTAAATAAACTATCTTTGTTAAATTAACTATAATAGCCCATATGAAGTAGCCGGTGTTAAAACCTTAACTTGTTAACAATCAATAATTATAATCAGAGAAGTAGCAGGTGGTAAACAACGTTTATATTTTAACTCTCGTTAACTTTATTACTTGAAGTAGAAGTTGTTAAAAGACGTTTATTTGTTAACCTGCGTTAACTTTCATGCAGGAAGTAGCAGGTGATAAAATGACGTTTATGTGTTAACCTGCGTTAACTTTCATGCACGACGTAGCAGGTGATAAACGACATTAATTTGTTATTTCGTTTGCTAATGAATTAACAACGTAGATAACATAAATGAAGTTGTATTATATTTTGAAAAACCATGATACATTTAGATTCAAATTAACTAGGTTTATGCTCAAGCAATATTATATTTAATTTTAAAATGTGTTGACAGTTAAGTACATAACGAAATATTTAGGAAAATTAGCCTC
>CABFWB010004678.1:44599-55451 GCA_902151455.1 Timema bartmani
GGGGGGGGGGGTGAGAGGATTGGGGTAAAATGGAGGAGCATCCCTTGTTGGAAGCATCATCCCCCTTGAAATTTAATTTTCTGCTCCATTACCATAATAATGCATGAAGTGGTGTGATAAGCTGGGAGTGATATTGGAGACGTTCTTCCTACAAGATGTAAGGTAGTAAAACTGTACAAGACTTCCCCACTTTTCCAAGTGTCTCTGGTTGTAATCCTGACTGGAGACATCAAGTGGAGGGTACCACACTCCACTACAATCAGGAGGTGATAACAGACTGGTCTGTCTCTGAGTTTCTCTGGTTGTAATCCTGACTGGAAACATCAAGTGGAGGGTACCACACTCCACTACAATCAGGAGGTGATAACAGACTGGTCTATCTCTGAGTGTTTCTGATTGTAATCCTGACAGGGTACCACACTCCACTACAATCAGGAGGTGATAACAGACTGGTCTGTCTCTGAGTGTCTCTGGTTGTAATCCTGACTGGAGACAAGGTACCACACTCCACTACAATCAGGAGGTGATAACAGACTGGTCTATCTCTGAGTGTCTCTGGTTGTAATCCCGACTGGAGACGTCAAGTGCAGGTAGTGACCATTAAAAATGAAGAAAAGTAGACCTCGTTTACACTTTTAATGAAAGCTTTAAATGATTATTCAGTTTAATGAAATGAGTGTTCTGACATTTCTGTGAAAATACATGTGTACATCCCGAATGTGTTGTGAGACGCAGTGGCAAAATAAACAACAGAAGTTGTCGAGTCTTTCAGAAGTCAGATAGTACAAGAGAGTAGTTCTGGCAAGTACCTACAGAGGAAGCAGGAAATAAAAGCAAGTACTTCTCTCTCACTCTCTTTCTCTACCATCGATCGTGATCGTCAGCATCCCTGTGATGGTCCACTGGAGGCAAATGATCTCCCATTTGAGATCTCTCTAGTCCAGTGGTCAACGCGCCTCCACGCTACGCTGGGCCGGTGCTTGCCTGATCTTTGCCCACACTTTTTCCAAGATGAATTACACTGGTTGGCAATGGTTTTCTATGTTTGTAAATTAATAGCTGTTTTTTTTAAACTTTTTCCAAGATGAATTACACTGGTTGGCAATGGTTTTCTATGTTTGTAAATTAATAGCTGTTTTTTTTAAACCTGATTTTTTACTTTATGGTGACTGCTTGGAAAGAGTGTTCTGATCGTAAAAAAAAAAATGGAGATATTGGTGTATGTCAACGTTTCATGACCCCTTGGAGGCGAATGAAATAGTCTTCACTTTGCTTCTGTTTGTCCGTGTCTCGGTGTAGAGTTGAAACTGTTTAACCGGTCGGGCTAGTAATATTGCGAGTATGGGCTACATCATTCGTAGCCCATTAGTGGAAATATTAGCCTCTACTAATGTACCGTTGTACAGGGGATGTACAAATGTACTGATCGTACTTCCTTTCTGTGGAGGCTCTTTCCATGTCCTGATGAGATGAGGTGATGGTGATAGTGAGGGTGATAGTATGAGGTTGATAGTGAGTATGAGGCTGATAGTATGAGGTTGATAGTGAGTAGGAGGATGTGGAACCAGTAGAAACACTTACAACCTGTCCGAACTCTGGTGACCGTTGGGGTATTTCCTCTCTCGGGAAAAGGACCCGAGGTACCTTCTGAGAATCAAACTCGAGACCCCTCGGTTCGTAGCCAGGTGCACTGACCCCTACACTACGGGGCCGAGTAACGGTTGGGCTAAAATTTGGTACCAAGTGTTTTCATAAGGTGCCCCCCGAGGAGTTTTTGAATTAGATATCTAACCCTGAAAAAATAAGGGTAGATCACTTGAGGGCGACCAGAGAAAAAAATGTATAGGCCTATATATTTTTGTCTCTAACGAGTCTGATTAAAATTCTTATATAGGCATTTTTTTTTAGCATCGCGTCTTACTACCCATTCGGGCTATACGCTTATGTAATAATTATTACACTAGTGGTTTTAGGTATGAGGAAAGCTATATTTAGAGTAAATGTACCCACATTTGTGTGGAAAACTATTTTAGAAAAAACATTTTAAGTACACCCGACCGAGATTCGAACCTCGATCTCCCCTTCATATGCAGTCTAGTCTACTGCGAGAGTAGCGCGTTAGACCACGTTGTCACTGAAGGGGGTGAATTTTATTTTGTGTGTATATCAAAAAATTACTGTATTTGTTAGAGGAAGGTTAAATCTAGAGTTCTTTTTCATCAAGACTGGTCTTCATAAATATACTTAGAAAGTCGTTGAAAATGTGAAGAGCTAATGTCACATTTCCACACATTGTTCTTAAGGAAAGAGAGCCTTGTTGAAAATTTTCAACTCTTGTTTTGGACTGGACCAGGGTGACCTGGTGGTCTAGGGGTAAGGTGCCAGACTTCTGTGCTGGGGGTCCGGGGTTCAATCCTCGGTCCCGGCACAGATTTATCTGATTGCCCAAACCCTTCCTTCACCTCTGACAAGACGTGTATTAATCACAACTTGTGAATGTGAGGAATGCCAGGCCTCCACCGTGGTTCGGATTCCACGTTAAACTATAGGTCCTCCATTTCATCTCACAATCACCCTACCATTACACATTAGCGTAAGTGCGCATAAGCCGAACTGGTAGTAAGACGCGGTGTCAATAATAATAATAATAATAATAATAGTAATAATAGTAATAATAATGGACTGAACCATATTTTGAAATAACTTATCGTAGAATTTAAATATTGCGTTAGAGCTGAACGTCTGCGCGGCAAAATTTCTCACTTACCAAGACGGCCTCCTTAACTGAAGAACGTGGGCCTTGACGCTCTTGCCCGTGACCGAGGCTGTGTTAAATCAGTAGAGCCAACATTGCACTAATGAAAGAGTAGAGGAGATTTTCTAGAATAACTCTTTTTACCCCCCCACCCCTCCCTCTATTTCAGACCCGCCCCGAAACATTTCACGTAGTCTCCCCTCGTGTCGCGAAAACAAATCACACTCGTGCTCCGCGCAATTTATGTTAGATATATTTTCATTTTTCTTTTGTTTCTTCTCTTCTTCGCTGGGTGTTTCCCCCCCCCCCAACCCCTCTCTCTCTCTCTCTTCCTTCTCGCCCAAGGTTGGTAATAAGCTTAATCAAGCAGTCTTGCCAACGCAAGGGGCTTTATATATATTTTTTTCTTCTCTTCTCGGTATAGGAAAAGAAGGTGACCTGAATTCTTAATAGGGGTATTAGTAAGGTTGGCAGTAGCGAGGGAGCCACCGCTCATTTGTTTCGCCGCGTAGGTTGGCAAGCACGTAGCGCCATTTTCTAAGCGTCATTTTGTTCTCTTTTTAATATAAATGTTCTCGTGGGCCATTTATTCCGGTAAGTAAGTTGTTAGGTTTGATGACGGATATTGCTGGTTTAGGTTGAGTATTACGGGATGTTCCACCTAAATGTTGCTGGTTTAGGTTGAGTATTACGGGATGTTCCAACCTAAATATTGCTGGTTTAGGTTGAGTATTACGGGATGTTCCACCGAAATGTTGAATTGTTACAGATACTTCTACTTTCTTTCAGCATTTATTGATACTAACGGCTATCTGAGGTGTTCAGAGGGAACTGACAGACTATCTGATGTTTTCAGGGGGGACTAACAGGCTATCTGATGTTTTCAGAGGGGACTAACAGGCTATCTGATGTTTTCAGAGGGGACTAACAGGCTATTTGATGTTTTCAGAGGGAACTAACAGGCTATTTGAGGTTTTCAGAGGGGACTAACAGGCTATCTGATGTTTTCAGAGGGGACTAACAGGCTATCTGATGTTTTCAGAGGGGACTAAACAGACTATCTGAGGTTTTCAGAGGGGACTAACAGGCTATTTGATGTTTTCAGAGGGGACTAACAGGCTATTTGATGTTTTCAGAGGTGACTAACAGGCTATCTGATGTTTTCAGAGGGGACTAACAGGCTATCTGAGGTTTCCATAGGGGACTAATTGCACAACCAACCCTGCCAGTAACACCAACAAGTGCGTATACAGAAATATTTTCCAAATATACCGAAAGACCCCTCTTTTTCCTCTTTTAAAAAGAGGTGAGCTAGGAAATGAACATGTTTCAAAAAACGCTAGATTCCCTCGTGTCTCCAAGCTGAACCTCCTTCCACACAAGACGAACCAGAGGGCCGACATCTCGAGACACCGAGACACTCACATATCATTCCAGTTGGGTGTTTTTTGACAGTTATTAGAAAATGTCCTCGGGTGTGTTCGGAAACACCCGAAGTTCCGCGAAGGATGAGAGAATGGGTTGGGGACTTGTCATATCGGTGCTAGCTGTCTGACCAATACGATAGTCTCCTGACCACCGCCGAATATTGGTCATCAATATTGGATTCAGGGAGGGAAATACCGCGGTGCAGTCTGGTCCGTGTTGAAAGTAGAGCACGGCTTCTTATTTTTATACGAGGGCGGTTAGCCCCACCCACCCCTTAGCCAGGTCTCAAGATATCGTGCTCATAAGAATAAGATTAGTTAGTAGTTCTGTGAACAATAGACTTCGCTACCTTTACGTTACTATTACTATTATTATTACTATTAGCACCGCGTCTTACTACCCGTTCGGGTTATACGCACTTACGCTAATGTGTAATGGTAAGGTGATTGTGAGATGAAATGGAGGACCTACAGTTTAACGTGGGATCCGAACCACGGTGGAGGCCTGACATTCCTCACATTCACAAGTTGTGATTAATACATGTCTTGTCAGATGTGAAGGAGGGGTTTGGCAATCAGATAAATCTGTGCCGGGATCAAGGATTGAACCCTGGACCTCCAGCACAGAAGTTTGACACCTTAGCCCCTAGACCCCCAGGTCTTCTATCGTTACTACAAGTAGTCTTACTTTATTAGAGATGGAATTCTCGAATCCTCAATTCCTATGGTCTTTGAGAGATCCGAGATTCGTAAATATCTCAACAAAGAAAAGGACGAAAGTGCATTAGTGTAGTTAATTTACTGAAGAAATTATAGTGTTCTCTTTTTTTATGACGCAATAAACTTGATAAACAAAATAGCATTTGCCAGTGGCAAAAAGGCATAAACAACTCTTTTTTAAATTCTATTTTAAATATTTTCAATTAGTTAAATTTTATCGTTTTTAAAGATTCGAGATTCGAATCCCAGATGTATAGGATTCGATCCACCTCTATTAGTCACTACGCGCAGCTCGAATATATGTATATATATATATATATATATATATATATATATATATATATATANTATATATATATATATATATATATATATATATCAGTATCTAGTAACAATGGGGCATATACTGCATTCACGGTAGGGATTACTCTATGAAAGGTCTTTTTTACTACCAAAATCCTACTATATAATAGCTTTTTGGTATGGAAAAAGGCCTTTCAGAAAACAATTCCTACGCTGAACAGACTTTACCTAGGTATATTGCCTAAGATAGTTCACTCGTAATAATGAACGCCTGATTCAGCCAAGCTATTCAGAACAGTCAACCATGAGTTTACACTCATGTTATGAAAGTCAGCTTCGCTTGTGTATATAATTACATACCAGTAAATTACCATCAATTAATCAATACTTTTTTTTTAAGCTATAAGTAGGTGTGAAACAAGAACAAGGGGGCTTCTAGTTTTTCGGAGAGTCTTTGGAGAGTGTTAAAGAGGTTTTCTGATAGTTGACGGCAAGGAGCATCGAGGTAGGACCTATGTAGTCCTTGTCCAGGATGAGGAGGTTGAGTAGTTCACCGATATAGTCGTATGAATTATTTATTTGGGCTTTAACTTTTGTATTTTACCAATCAACTATCTACATCACACTATGTACTCTAGTGTATTATAAATCCATCCCCCACCACGAGTTTGATGGTGACCTGGCGGTCTAGGGGTAATGTGTCGGACTTCTGTGTTGAGGGTCCGGGGTTCAATCCTCGGTCCCAGCACAGATTTATCTGATTGCCAAACCCTTCCTTCACCTCTGACAAGACGTGTATTAATCACAACTTGTGAATGTGTGGAGTGCCAGGCCTCCACCGTGGTTCGGATCCCACGTTAAACTGTAGGTCCTCCATTTCATCTCANTCCACCGTGGTTCGGATCCCACGTTAAACTGTAGGTCCTCCATTTCATCTCACAATCACCCTACCATTGCACATTAGCACGTAAGTGCGTATAACCCGAACGGGTAGTAAGACGCGGTGCTAATAATAACACGAGTTTGTCTATTTTAAACACCCCTACCCGACAACTCCCACCATTTGATAAGATATTCTGACAGATATTTACATATATATTTTCTAAACTGCATGAAGACCAGTAGTCGAGCTGCGAGTAATGAATCTCAACCAGGAATCTCTTGTGTGTTTGTAAGGGCTAGGGCTCTTCCCTCCCCCCTTCACCCTTATCGTATTTTAGGACTGGAGAAAGGGACATTGGCTATCCGGAGCCCTCCCTTATCTTTCTGTCGAGCCAATATTTATTCTAATAGGGAAGGATAACTTTTTGTTCCCACCTCTCAGGAGATATTTCTTGTACACCCATGAGCCCCCCCGTACCCCCCACTCCCCTCTACTGCGTATAACTAAAAGGGGGGTTAGTGGGCGCAGGGGAAATAAGAGGAACTGGGAAAATGATATCTTATTTCCATCGGAGCAGAGAATGTTTTATTGGGAATGAAATAGTTGGTCGCTAAGTCTGGAAATGTGATAACGTTTTTTATCGACTGTTAAAAAGTTTGTTTGGATTTCTTCCATTGCCTAACAAAAAAAAAATAACTAAACCAAATAAAGGACAGGTTAAAAACTAAGTAAAAAGGCAATAATATCTGCGGATATTAAAAAAAAAAGGATTAATACTAGCCGCTCCGGTGGTGGGATGTTTTAAGGCGTCACTCTCGCAATAGGTTGGACGACCGATGATGGGGTGATCGGGGTTCGAATCAGAGTCAGATGTAATGAGAATGATTTTTCCTGAATGTTTTTTCCATTCTGTCTCCACGCAAGTGTGGGTACATTTCCTCTAGATTCAACCTTCGACCTTCATCCCGAACATAATAGCGTAATTATTTCATAGTCGTCCAAGCCGAGAGTGTAATGTGACGTGATATCAACAAATAGTATATATTAATAAATTTTATCCTTATTGCTTTATGTACACGAATATAAAAATTTAAACATACAATTAGCTCAGAGGTCGAAAAAGGTCATCAAATAAATGTCTGGTGAAAAATTAACCTTTCTCATCTCAGTAAGTAATCAATAAACAACCGATAATTTTTTAAAAATCACTTTTATGTAATTTTTTTTAAAATTTATACGGTTGTTTTACTTCGGAAATGTTTTGTATGGTTTTTAAGTTTTTACATGTTTAAACTAATTTTATTTTCTCAATTATTTATTTTTTGATCTATCTATAGCAACCATCATAAACTTTCAAAAATATTATTATAGTTATTAAAAAAAACCAACCAGTTCAGCTGTGTGTGAAGTACCAGAGGGAAGAACACTTTTTATCAGATACAAATTGTCGCGTCCTCAATGTGAGATGGAATGAAATGCGAAGGTCAGTATTTTTGAAGTGTTTATAGCAAAAAATAAATTGTATTGGCTAAAATAAATATAAAATTGCTCCGGTATCTATGTTTAGTTTAATTCTCTACATATATTAATCTCAACAGTTGGATATATATGACATGAGAATAGTCGACTTGGATAGAAACTTTTTAAATGAAGAGAAATATTTCCCCAAATTCTAGGATACTTTTGACATTTTTTAAAATTTCAAGCTCCGCGTCTTACTACCCGTTCGGTTTATACGCTTATGTACTAATTATTAAACTAATGGTTTTTAAGGATTAGGGTGTTACATTTACAGGAAGTGTATCCACATTTGCGTGGAGGGAGAGTGGAAAACCATTTGAAAAAAAAACTACTCTCAATGCACCCGACTGAGATTCGAGCTTATATTTCCCCATCATCGGCAGTCTAGTCCATTACGAGAGTAGCGCGTTAGACCACGTGATGACAAGCGGGAAAGAATTATTTAATGTTCTTATCGTTACTGCAGTCTTAAGAGTTCTCCTTGGATTCTAAGTTAATATTTTTACTTGATGATCAAAACAAATGTATACTTAAGTCAATAGTACTATAAATTATATTCAATAGAAATGAACCTTTTTTCATGTGGTTTAAGACGTCAGCCTCAACATATATTTATATATATAAATTGAAACAAAAAAATTGAAACTAATATTTCACATGAATCTTCTTTAAATTATAAAAAACACATTTATTTATTTTGGTGGCCAGTTATAAGAACATATAAAAGAGTGAAAATAATACTTTTTAAATTTAATATTTGATGCACTATAATATCTCTTGTTGCCACAACTGCGAAACAAAAAACATAATGGTTTAATTACTTTATTTTGTTATTTCAAAAAGTTACGAAAAAATCCAACCATAAAGTAATCCTTGGAGAAGTATTCGAAGCGTTTGATAACACTTTTTATTGATAATATAGTATTGGTCTAACGCGCTACTCACGTGTTAGATCAGACTGCTGAAGATGGGGAGATCGGGGTTCAACCCCGACCAGGTTCACTGAGGGTGGTTTTTTCTTATCTGGTTTTCTACTCTCCCTCCACGCAAATATGGGTGCACTTCCTCTAAATTAAACCTTCCTAATCCCTAACACATTAGCGTAATTTTATTAGTAAATGGGCGTATAACACGAACGGGTAGTAAGACGGGGTGCTACAAAATATACGTAGTATTACTGAGAAAATAATAATTATTCCCACATAGGTTAACATGAGTGATTTACAACCAGTGTTTGCAATAAATATCTTCTGCCAGTTTTCAGTTACCTTCACTCCAACGGCGAATTGACTGTACACCGTGAACTGTAGGTCCCAGGTGCGAGGAGTTGGTGAAAATCCGTCCCAGTTCAACCCAAGTTTGTTGGCCGACAGATGGTTGGGTTAAGGAGTAAGGGAGGAGGTGTATCAAGGTAAAGCTCGACTCTACTAAAGTGCGACACGCTAACCACAGGAGTAGTATCGCCCATTAAGAGAAGGCCGTGAGAGAGAGAGAGAGAGAGAGAGAGAGACTGAAAGGTAGTTTCTGGAACGTGAGAGAGAGAGAGAGAGAGAGAGAGACTGAAAGGTAGTTTCTGGAACTACATTCCTCTGATAACCAAACATGAGGCTCACAATGCAAGGTAGATTGGAACTGAGATCATCCAGATAATCTGAGGAGTTACTAAATATATGGCCAACTGAGATCATTCAGACGATCAGATGACTTACTAAATATATGATCAACTGAGATCATCCAGACGATCAGAGGAGTTATTGTAGATATGTTCAACTGAGATCATCCAGACTATCAGAGGAGTTTTAATTGGCAGACACACCTCAAGTCCATGCTTATTGCGTAAAAAGTTAAAAGTTAAATCAATTTTATGAACTTTGCACTCTTCACATCCCCCAATATCTCGGTTGTAACATTATCATTGTAAGGGACGTGCTTCAACTTCATGCGCATTATGTGCTATGCGTTATTCGTTATGTGCTATGTAGGAATCTAACCCCAGCTTAAGGGTCGATTGTTCACAGTGTCTTTGATGGAAGTTCAAATAACGAATCAACAAGATCACTTATTCAAATTCACATTTTGTTTTATAAATACCTGCTAGATACCTTCATAACACGCGGGTGAATGTGTTCATTTGTTTTCGTAGCTCTCTAGTATCCAATACACATCCAGGCTACTAATTACTGTGCTATCATCAAGAACATGCTGGCTTATTTCTCCTACCCTTGACCTATTGACAATATTTCTTACATCCACAACGGTATGATCGACCGAGTGGAGCGCGGTCCTGTTTTAACTCGACTGTTTGTGTGTCTGGTATCCGGATGTTTGCTCCGCGATTGGTGCCAAATAAATGGAATCATTTTAACAACATTTTGTTGGGACTTTACAAGGCCAAATAATGTTTGTATATAGTTTTGAGATCTGTTTATCTGTTTCAAGATTGCGGCCAGTCAAAAGAGTGTTTTATTTTAAGGTGGGAGTGTAGGGGATGTGAGAAAAGGCCAGTGTTTTTGGCAGTTTTTTTTTATTATAGAAAAACACGTATTTTGACCAAAATAAATCAAATACTTCTTCAGTAGAAACATAGAGTTTAATTTTCTTCGTATTGTGATATCAACAGTTGTTGAATATCTGTCACGAGCATAGCAGCGTTAGATGACTAACTTTTTAAATGAAGAGAAAAAGTTGTCAATAAACTCCAAGATGGACCCGCTTCGGTGGCCGCGTGGTCTAAGGCGCTACTCTCACAGTAGACTAAACTGCCGATGACGGAGAGCTCGAGGTTCGACTACCGGTCAGCTGTAATGAGGTTGGTTTTCTTAAATGGTTTTTCACTCTCCCTCCACGCAAATGGGGGTACACTTCCTCTAAATATAGCCTTCCTAATCCCTAAAAACCATTAGCCTAATTATTACACAAGCGTATAGCCCGAACGGGTAGTAAGACACGGTGCTAAATAAAAGGAAGTTTGGGAAACGCTGTACCATAGTGTAATGATGTAAGGTAGGCTTGCCACCTTACAGGATAGACAAGGGGTACAGTCCGGTACGGTAAAAGGTAGCAAGTTTACCTTACACTTTTACACTATGGCGTAGTTGAGGGTGGTCCAATGTTATCATTCCTAGGGACAAATATGACTATCAGTTTGTACCGCGGGTCGAAGATATATTTATTATTATTATTATTATTATTATTATTATTATTATTATTATTATTATTATTATTATTATTATTATTATTATT
>CABFWB010004679.1:0-26395 GCA_902151455.1 Timema bartmani
AATTCATCAAAATCTCGAGTTCGATTTTTTTGACGATCACCATACTTTCTCTACCTGTAAGATAGAGATAAAGTAAAAAGAAACAGATCCTAAATATATTTATTTTTTGTATTCAGAGCTATGTTCTACATTTGTTTGATATTACATTAGTTGCCAACAAGTTTAGATTTTGCTTGCAAGCAGTATGTTCTATACAAAACTAGCTTTGCCACCATAGTTACTAATTTCTGCGAGGCCGCTCCGTACATTCACCATCCTTCAGCTTCATGTAATCTAAAAAAATTCAAAGTATGGTATTTATTATATAACTAGTTATAAAATAAATACAAATTAATAATAAATAACCTACTTATTAAAATAAATGTACAGGGAGAAATAAAAGGATTTAATATGAAAGAAGTTTATGGAAAATTTTAAAACCTAGTGAAGAGTTTTTTAGGAATGTAACTTTATAAGTAAGTTCAACTATTTCATCATGTAGTTAAAAACACATAACTATTATGTTAATACTCAATGGTTTCCAGGATAGTGCGTGGTTAAATTGTGGAAATCCAATTTTATCCACCCAAACCTCAAAACCTTACTTAATTAATTTTATTCAAAATTATTTTCCTGTATACTTTCCCAGCTCTTATGCTCAGGTGGTAGATCTGTTCCCCACTTCCATCTTCCTATTCTTGCAAAAGCTACCATACAAAAAATGGATATTAAGTTTGAATAATTTGAAAATTAAATTTAATTTCTAAGCAGAAATGAGAGAAATTAAATGAGATTATTTAAATGCAAAGAAAAGGAAGGTATGAATTCATATGCCAGAAAGCAAAGGAACTAGGAGGGTATGAAAACAAAGGTGTGGAAAAAATAGGAATAGGAAGTTCAGATGATGACATATCATAGAGAGGTTCTTGCAATTTGGAAAGATGTATAGAATAACTGTATGACAAGGTGTATCGACCAAGAAGCCTTGAGATTGAAGTAGAAGAAGAGGTTGAGGAAGACTAAAAAGACCCAGCATTTTAAAGATTGAAGTGGATATAGCCATAAAGTATATGCGAAGAAGGAAAGCTTCTAGAGATGACGATATGCCAGCTGACCTTCTGAAGGAACTGGGAAACAAAGGTTTAATGGATCTGACAAAACTTATAAAGAGGATCTATGAAACAGGAGAATGGGTCAAGGATTTTCTAGACGTAACCATGGTAGCTCTAAAGAAGAAGAAGCAAGCCAAGAAATGCACTGATTATAGGACCATCAGCCTCATCTCTCATGTGGGGAAGATCGTGACAATAATACTAAACAGTGAGATGGCAGAAGACCAATTTGGATTCAGAAAAGGAAAAAAAACCAAAAAGAGTGCTGGAAGTCAAGGAAGAAGTCTACATTGATTTCATTGACTGGCAAAAGGCGTTTGATAAAACGAAATGGAAGAAACTGATGGAAGTACTCAAGAAGATTGTCATCAACTAATGACAGAAGGCTGATTGCAAACCTGTACCTGAGACAGCGAGTGAAGGTGAGGCTGAATGATGGAGAGACCAAAAGTGTAGAGATAGGAAGTGAAGTGAAACAGGGATGCTGTTTGTCACCCAATCTGTTCAACTTGTATGGTGAATGGCTGGTCAGGGAAGCCCTTGAGAGACGTGCCAATTTCAGGATAGAAGGACGCGCTATCAACACAATACAATTTGCATATGGTCTAGCATTGCCAGCCAGAAATAAAGAAGAGTTGCAGGAAATTATTGACTGAGTAGTGGATAGGGATAGGGATAAGATATGGCATGGACCTGGAAAGTTTGCTGACGAAGGATGCCAACTGCACTATAGAAATTGGGTTGAGGATTGGCATGGCCAAGGAAGTTTTCAACAAGAAGAGTTTACTGCTGATCAGCAAGTTGAGTTTGGGACTAAGGAAGAAATTGATGAAATGCTACATTTGTAGCAATATGGAGTAGAGACTTGGACTCTTAGGAAGATGGAAAATAAATACTTGGAGAGCCTTCAAATGTGGTGCTGGAGAAGACTTGAGAAGCTCAGGTGACAGACAGGATGACAAATGAAGAATTCCTAAGAAAAGTGTAAAGTGTAAAGGGTAAAGAATGTGATTCTTCAGTATAAAGTAAACTGAATCAGACACATCCTTAGGAGGAACTGTCTTCTGCATGATGTCATAGAAGGAAAAAATTAGGGAAAGATTAGCTTAGGAAAAAAGAGTATTCAAATATTGTATGACTTGAAGTAAATAAGAAAATACTGGGAATTGAAGGAGGAGGGAGAGGACAGGGTGCATTGGCAGTCTAAGTTCACTGACAAAAGGAATGGCCCTGTCGTAAGACAGAACACCTAATATTAATAATATTTGGGTTATTTAAATTACTTACATATTTAGAGACAGAGACGTATCAACAAATTAAAGTCAAGATGGACAAAACTAGTATCAAACTGTTTAATCTGAGGAATGGCTAACTATAATGTGTTTAGGCTTGTTTTAGGTAATTTGTTAAAGGGTCGGCTGTTGTTTTAAATGTCAAAATAAACTATCTCCCTCTAATTAAGACCCATAAGTACTGAACTTGATATTGCTATTGACTACCATATTTCACTCATGTTATCATTAATACCTTTTATGAATAGCTAGATAGTCCTCCTCATATACAATCTAGTGGAGGGAACCTATCATTCAAACTGACTATTTTTTAATGACGTTAGGAAGAAAAATTTGGTGTGGATCAGAAACTCTTTTTCAATTTATAATTGTACGGTAATGAACTCCCCCGAACGTGATTGTAAACAATCTGTACGTGCGTGCGTGCGTGTGTAAAGGAGTTTTTCACAATTAAATAAGTGGAAACATACTCTACTCCAGCCACGGGAGAGAAATGGTTTCATTCGTGTCTTGTATTGGCTTAAAGAGAGAAAAATAATATCCCACACTGTAAATGATAAACAGTGTTTATGATTCTTATGTCATAGATTAAACAAAGAAAGACTCATGAATTCTGTTTAATATTTGTGAAACGAGTGTTTCGGTGCAATTCAGCTAATACTCTTTCCACGTAGGCGTGGGATTTTTTGGTGTATCATTCTAGAATCGACGGACAGTCAAGAAAAAAATCAATGCCATGTATTGTCAAAACCGTCTTGGAAAAATCTTGACAAAATATTTAAAGAGAGCTTAGCTCTTTAATCAATAAAGTGTAAATCAACGGCGGTGAAATTGTTTGGAGGTGGTCGAACAAAGCTGAAGTTAATAGGTCAACATCTTACCTCATAAAATATTCTCAAGGACAGACCAGAGCACGTTAGTTCACATCCATTAGAGAGGAAAAATAAATTATCCTAACTATCGTGGGTATTTCTTCTAAAAGAAGAAACATATAATACTTATCTAATAGATTGCTTACAATAATTTATTTATGGGGTTTTAAGAAGCCCTTCAAAAACCTGGAAACCTATAATAAAATCACTGGCTACAATTCGTCGATCAATATATTATGTAGTTGATATTACTGACGAGCGAAGCAAGTCTTAGCTTATTATTTTTAACTTCGATAAAGTTTATGTTTACGGGCCGTTCAAGTACAATGAAAAAATACATATTTACCATTTGCTCACAATACAGAGAATTAACAACGACCAGAATGTTGTTACACTCCAAAAATAATCCCGTATTGAATTTGTTTCACATCATCATAACAAAATACTCAAAAATTAATTTTAACTAGTGTTCCAAGGTAACTGCAAAATAGATTTGGAAGAAACTATTTATCTCACATTTCAAAAAGTAATAAAAGAGCTATTTACGGCTGCCAATTTCAAATTAACTCAGGTTTGTTCTGGACATATTTATATATGTGTCTAACAAAACTGTTTAAGGACAAATACATTGAAATGGGCAAGAGTATGAAGGTTTTTTTTGACTTGCATTATTTTGAATCTGAAAAAAATACAATTATGCTTTGTTTTTGATTTAATGTCAATGACTTCAACACCAACATTGAAAAGTTGTGTGATAACTTGATAGAAAACAATGTTGGCTGGGAAGCAACTTTTCTAACAAACTTGTGGGCATATGAGAGAGCAATTTCACAAAAATTACAAACTGCTGCAAATAATATCATGCCAAAATTTCGTTTAATTTTATCAAAGACTTTTATACCTTTTCCGTACCTGAAACAAAAGTTTCCGTTCCATTCATGATAAAAATTAATGGTATCTTCCTGAAAGCTAATGTTCAAAATTATACCTATTATTAAACCTCACTAAAAATAAATGATACCAGTTCACTAAGACCCCACCTTCCATAAATTAATATCACAAAAAATTTAGGGAAAAGGAAAAAGCATTGACAATCCTAGTCAATGCAACAACTATCTGTGTATGCCTTATTACACACACACAATACACAGTTGTATGCCTTATTACATACACACAATACACAGTTGTATGCTTTGTTATACACACAATACACAGTTGTATGCCTTATTACACACAATACACAGCTATATGCCTTATTACACACACACACACACACAATACACGGTTATATGCCTTGTTACACACACAATAAACAGTCGTATGCCTTGTTACACACACAATACACAGTTGTATGCCTTGTTACACACACAATACACAGTTGTATGCCTTGTTACACACACAATACACAGTTGTATGCCTTATTACACACACAATACACAGTTTTATGCCTTATTAACACACAATACACAGTTGTATGCCTTATTACACACACACAATACACAGTTGTATACCTTATTACATACACACAATACACAGTTGTATGTCTTGTTACACACACAATACACAGTTGTATGCCTTGTTACACACAGAATACACAGTTGTATGCCTAATTACACACACAATACACAGTTGTATGCCTTATTACACACACAATACACAGTTGTATGCATTATTATACACACAATCACAGTTGTATGCATTATTATACACACAATCACAGTTGTATGCCTTTTTACACACACAATACACAGTTTTATTGTTCCACGGGTCACATTGGATGGAATCTGACTAGCTGGAGTAGCTCCTCCTCTGGTTCTATGGGGATCTCAGTAACCAAGAAACTTTTAAAAAAATAACTCACGTTTCTCCGGGTATAGGCACTGGTACGTTATGAAGACACAACTGTTTTGGAAAGTCTGGTTCTTGGAACTGTTTCCAGCGCAAAGTGGCTCATATGAATTACTGCAGTTAATGCTGCATTTTCCAACACTTTCTGCCACACTTACATTAGCGCACAGAAATGCTACGCAAAAGAAACGAACATAATAATTATTATTTAATATTAATATACAATTTCACTTTTAATATAATATCTTATGTAGATTGAATACTAACTAAACATTGTAAGCCTACATGCATTAAACTCCCTCCACCCACATATTTTTTATTAGAGTAGATACTTCAGGGGAACTTTTTAACACAATTTATTCTTACTCTTAGGGGATATTTATAGATATACTTTAATGGCTGGTTGTCTATGCATAGATAATGGGAGTGCATACATATCATTCACTAACATGCAAGCGATTTATAGATACTTAACTGAATGGCATTATATATATATATACAATTATTTACAAAATACTAATATATTGAAGATGGCAGCTATCGTAAAATACTCTTCAAAAAATGCCTGGACCATGGAGAAGACCTATTTTTAACTACATCCTCTGATAAAGTATTGGACATATCTGAACTTCTACTCAGTTTGTCTCTGGATAATCTATGGGTCACCCCCAGGCTAACTAGCCCTTTTGGAAGATTAAGTTATCTTAGTACATAATCCTTCAAGTCTAGGAATTTCATCGTAAGTTAGGCTATAGTTTCAATAATTACGGGTTTTGTATCTGTGTATTTTCATTCTTAAACATATCATGTTAAACATGTTTGTCCCCTTGTGTCTCTATAATACCCACAATTTCTATAAAAGTGCTTCCACTGGTAAAATCTTTCCATCCAGTACACCTCATTACTCTCTATCCCTATCTTGAACTAGTTATATCCAGTCCACATCATTACACTCTATCCCAATCTTGAGCTAGTTATATCCTGTCTATTCATTACACCGCATCTCTCTTAGGTCCTTTCTAATGTTATCCTCCCATCTTTGTCTAGATCTTACCAATGGTATCTTCTCATTAGGGTACCATTCAATACCTTTAACAAGGTTCTAGGATACTCTTTTATCCTAACAATGTCTTGAGATAAGTATAGTGTATGTAACTCATTATTAAGTAGACTACTCCACCCTCCATTAGCTTCATTCCTTTATGGACCAAATATATTCCAAGCCCTCATGTTTTTAAACACCCTAAATTTGTTTTGGCCATGCCAGGTAAGATACCTATAATAAAAACTAGGTACTCACGTGTAGTTTCGTACCATTTTTAAAAATTGTTATTGTTAATATTATTAAATGATTAATATACAGTAATTATTATAAATACCTAAGACAATCACATTAAGTATTAAAATGGTGAAAATAGCCATTAATGAAATCATCCAAATTTAAGTTGCGCGCCTCTCACCTTGTTGCACAAACATTGCTTAGGTTCAAATTTATTTTATCAGTTTTATTATTACTATTTCAATGATTAATTATAAATAAAGATCTTTCAAAGAATTTATTTTTGAATCACGTGTTCTAAACAAAATTTTTAAATAATACCACACACATAACGTGTTAGTATGGCTCAGTGGTAAAATTTCGATTTAGAATGAGAAATATCTAGCTATACTATAGAGTGGAGTTAAAGTTCGATTGTTCAAAATCTGAGTAATTCCATCTATTTAGTCTAATTGATTGAATAGCTAAAAAAAAACTATTTATATAATAATTGTTATAATGTTTTAACTTATTTCCCTCTTAATAATCACTATTTGTTGATGTTCTTATTATTTGCTTTTAATAAATTTCAATACTAATCGTAAATTTCGAGTTATACCCTTCATAATAGGATTATTCTCAAGTTTAGCGCTACACTGAAAAATTTCTTAAAGATTTACTCTCTAATTTTGAAGTATTTTTATGTCTAAATTTCTTGACGTGCCCTCCCCTCCACCCCCCGACAATATCACGATGGGAGCACCCGTTTCCCCCCTCCCCTCACAAAAATCCTGGATTTGCCCCTGTGCTGTACAAATATTTCCCCTAAGAGTTTAAAGAGAAAACAACAACTCCTTGAAAGACTTACTTATTTGATTACTCTATGTAATTAGAGAATTATTGTTTTTAA
This sequence comes from Timema bartmani, assembly GCA_902151455.1. Lineage (NCBI taxonomy): Eukaryota > Metazoa > Arthropoda > Insecta > Phasmatodea > Timematidae > Timema > Timema bartmani. The sequence continues at coordinate 7,272 of CABFWB010004679.1, forward strand.
ACTTAAGTAGTAGCTCTTCACAACTAGCGCTCACATAATTGTAGTAATATATTTGCCAATATCTAAGAAACTATTGGTTTTATAAAAATATATTTCCAATAAAACTTTTTATTTTAAATAGTACTAAAATTTTACAAAAATAAGTTATTTAGTATCTCAAATAGTTGCGTAGATATAGAAATTTTGCTTCTGTAAAGAACCCTAAAAGTGATTTTCATGGTAAAATGAAAAAATCCATTTTGTTTATAATTTTAATCAATGCCTACATACGAATTTTAATCAAAATCTTTAGAGCAGATTTTGAGAAAATTGAATCTTCCTCTTTTCATATTCTAGTAAACTTATCTTAATTTTAGGTTTAGACAGACAAACATACAGACGGCGATGCAAAAACCACTTTTAAGGTTCGGGGTGTCATGAAATGTTGAAATCCATCAACATCTCGGGTTAGATTTTTTTGACTGTTGTAATACTTTATCTTAAAGTGTTGGAAAAGTTAAAAAATATATATTTTTGTTTGTAGCTTGAAAACTAATCGTTTTATAAAGTATATTTCAAGTAAAACATGTTTATCATAAATAGATCTACATGTATGCAATGATGAGTAATTTAATATCTCAAAGACTTAAGGAGATAAAATTAAAAATTAGAATGTACGCCTCAGACCGGAACCCTTAAAGTTATTTTGACGAAAAGATGAGGGTTTTTTGGTTTATAATATTGATCAAAGCTTAGAAATGAAATTTAATCAAAATTGTTTAAGCCGATTTTGATATAAGAGATGTTTTCTCTTTCCGCCCTTAAGGAAACTACCCTTAATTTTAGGGTTGGATATCAAGTTCTAAAAAATTCCTTGGGATAACCCCATGAAAACCCCATATACCAAGTTTTAGCCCAATCAGTAAAATAGTTTAGACTCTAGCACGAGGTACAGACTGACAGACAGATGTACAGACAGACAGATGTACAGACTACAGATGTACAGACTGACAAATGTACAAACTGACAGATGTACATACATACAGATGGACAGACAGACAGATGGACAGACAGACATATGTACAGACAGACAGATGTACAGACAGACAGATGGACAGACAGACAGATGGGCAGGCAGACAAATGGACAGACAGACAGATGTACAGACAGATGGACAGACAAACAGATGTACATACTGACAAATGTACAGACAGACAGAGGGACAGGCAGACAGATGGATAGACAGACAGACATATGTACAGATAGACAGATGTACAGACAGACACATGTACATACAGACAGTTGTACAGACAGACAGATGGACAGGCAGACAGATGGACAGGCAGACAGATGGACAGGCAGACAGATGGACATACAGACAGACGGACAGACAGACAGACAGATGGACAGGCAGACAGATGAACAGACAGATAGATGGAACAGGCAGACAGATGGACGAACAGGAAAATGGAATGAGTCTAACACTGATTTAATTGGTTTAATTTCTTGAAGGGGGTGCGCGACCCGTTGCCCTCTTCCTGGATCCCTCCCTGGGACAGCAATGAACTATCTCTCTCATTTTATGCTCGATAGTCAATAATTACCTCTTTTATTGGTCAAAATTTATAAAAGAGGCATTTAGTAGCAATGCGAGAACCATAAGATGTGCATCCCCTAATAAAATGCCGACAATTTTAACTCAATTCAAAATTGACCCTTGGGGACCCAATATCGATATTTTTTATTGGTCCAAATATACAAATGAAGACGTTAATTTTAAAAATTAGAATTTATAAAATTAAAATCCGTGTATCAAAAAAGGTTCTACATATGTATGGCGCAATTTGCTCTTGGGTCCGCTACTGTATGTTATACTACGAATTTTGAGTAAATATCTCCATTTTAAAACAATGGAGTGAGAAAGTCCGTGCAGAGCTTCGTACCATTTATTTTAACAAGATATACATTGTTTTAAGGTTTATTTATAAACTCAAATGTAGTGCATATATTTAGCTATTTTGTATAATATACATCTATTATAAAATACAAATTATGTAATCTAAAAGAAAGTTCATTATACAAATTGTTGCCCTAAAATAACCTTAAATTAACCATAAAAAGTTTCTAGAGACGTTTAAATATTATATTTTCTGTCCCTCCAGTTCTAGCCTTGAGCTTGTCCCCCTTAGAATGAGTTTTAGGGTGCATCACTTCTCCATCTAGTCCTCAAACACACACAAACGAGTCTAAGGGTGAATTAAGCACAGGGTTAACATAAGCCTTGTTAGCTAGGTCATAGCCACATCCTAACAAAGAGGTACTTACCCACAACTAGGGCTGTCCAGAGCTTCATAGCGAGCGATTATGTCCGTCCCGAATCACAAGTTTTGATACATCTACTCTCCACGAAGATCCTATTGAGCCCTAGGTCACGTTGATACACTAGGACGCTATTAATATCTGACCAAGAGATGGACACGAACTGCGCGGACTGATAGAGATCATTGCGTTGTCTGTTAAACTGCTATGTTCGTACAAGTGGTCGAGAGGAATTGATCTATTCTGGACTTGCCCAAGGTCTAAAAGTTCAAGTCTGTACACTCTGATACAATATAATAGAGACTATTAAACACTCGATAGACTGCTGTTTTTACGATTACCACTGAACTTCAACTGTAAAGTTGTACCTAATTCGTTTGATGGGAAACATTGATACTTATTCTGGTTATTAATTATTACAAAAATATCACTATGGCCTTATATTTGTAGGAAAATATCCACTGACATAAAAACAATAAATATCCTTAGCTGAGCTGGACACACGGCACACCACCAACTAAACATGAAAATAGGTGCTCTTAGGTCTGTCTTTTTTACAATTTGTAATTTTAGGGGCCTTTCATTTGGTAAAATGGTGTATCCTCTTATAATAATAATAATTTCTTAAAAATGTTTGAGAGGAATTCGACACAATTATCCACAGTGCTTTATATTTTATCTATATTTAATATATTTTTATTTTAGTTATAGTTACTGTTAATCTTTGGTTAGGTCATGTAGGCCAATTGTAGCCTCCTTTATTATACACAATAGAGGAAAGTTTAAAAGAAAAAGGAAAGAGGAAATAAAACAGACCGGATTAGCAGGATTTCGAGAACACCATGTTGTCCTCAGAAATTGCAACTTACACTGTCACGCATGTACTAATGAATGTTAATTAGAGTCTCCTTCAAGATATTAATTGCTACCTATAGATATTCTTTATTGTTTAAAAGTAATACTGTCCTTGCCGGATCCTGACACACTTCATAATAAAAACCAGGGTGTAAGCAAAAATAATTAGGTAAAGAGTCAAAAACGATAATTAAATGAGGAAATTGTTTCTAATAGTCAAAAATAATATATAAGTGTAGGAAATAATTATTAATATGATTTTTCGTAAATCGATTGAAATAATTTTTTTTGTAATCATGTTAAATTAAAGTGAGTACTTTTATATGGTCATTTTTTTGTACAGTCATTATAAAATCCTTAAATGAAGCCGGGGAGGGTGGTTACAAAATACCTACTATGTTAATGTTTTAATAATTGCTAAACAGTGAGAATAAATTATCAGTCCAGACGGAATATGCTAGCTAATGAAACCTAGAGAAATCTTATCAACTTATTTGATTCAAACATTTTTATTTGAACTATATACATTTCTTAATACTTAAATTTCATATTATATAAATTTCGTATTTTATTTTATTTATTACCGCGTCTTACTACCCGTTCGGGTTATACGCTTAAGTACTAATTACGCTAATGGATTAGGAATTGGGAAGATTGAATTTAGAGGAAGTGAACCCGCATTTGCGTGGAGGGAAAGTGGAAAACCATTTAGAAAAACCACCCCAGTTCACCCGACTGAGATTCAAACCTCGATCTCCCCGTCCTCGGCAGTCGAGCTCAACACGACTAGCGCGTTAGCCAACTACGCCACCGAGGTGGGTCATATTATTTTAGTGATTCTAAATATCGGGGGAAAAATAAGAGACAGAATCAGTCTCGGGTGTAAGAATAATTTTTGGGGCTATCCTTGAAAATCAAAGACGAGTGCTGATTTATTTTTAAAAGCAGACATGGAACAGCACATCCATGCTTATTTTTAAAAGCAGACAGGGAAAACAGCACATCCATGTTTATTTTTAGGGTAAGCATGGGTGGGGTCAAATTAACATATAGCATGAATAAACTTCAGTCGAATGGTAAGTTATAGGAACAAGTTTTATTTACTTAAAATTATGTACATTTATTTTACACAAAGCAATGAGTCCTTAAAATATTAACATAGACACAACTATTATAATCATAAAATAAAACTTTTTTATTTACATCTTTTATCTTCTTTTATGTTAGTAAAATGAAGAGTTTGTGTGTTTGTCATTAGCGTTGCGCGAAATCTACCACATCCAGGGGCCTGACATTTTAAAATTAATTGCCCCTATGCATGAACATGTGCACCTAGAAAATGGAATTTTAAAATTATAAATATAATTTCTTTAATTAATTAAAAACGGTGTCGGAAAATATAAAATGAAAAGTTTTTTTGTGTCTATATGAAGCAAATTAAGTTGCCAGTGGTAACCCCGCAATCCATTGTGTTATTACCCAGGACAATGCCAGGTATTTCTGATAGTTCTTAATAAAAGTATTTTACAATATTAGTTTTATAATGGAAGCCATGTGTCTGGGCTCTTTAGATTTAGAAATTGAGTCGATACTTAATTTAAAATTATTGAATTAGTACCTTCATAAAAATATATGACTTAAGTTAATTATTTCAGGTACCTTTACGTGTTATTTGATTCAATTATATTATGAGTCTATTATTTATTTTAGTGACACGTGAGGATATTCACAAGTATCTGACACATCTATATAGCTCCAAAGATATCTTTCTTCAAATTCTTAGATTCAACTGCAGCGTTTTTACCTGTAGCTCTTGAATTCATGAAGATGTTACTGTTATTCGTACAAGGTCCATTTCGCAACTTCTCATAAAGTTCTATAACTGAAATAAAACATCAATATACAATAGTAAAAATATTATTCTATTAAAATATCTATTTATACAAATATATATAGCCTGTACTGTAGTGAAGAGGAAGACATTGATGGAAATAATCAAGAAGATCGGCATCAACTGGAGGGACAGTAGGCTGATTGCAAGCCTGTACCTGGTACATCGAGTGAAGGTGAGGCTGAAAGACAAGGAGACCAAACAGCGTAGAGATAGGAAGAGGAAGGGACGCTGTTTATTACCCAGTCTGTTCAACTTGTATAGAGGGTGGGCTGGTCAGGGAAAACCTGAAGGAAAGTGACAATTTCAGGATAGGAGGATGCGTTATGAAATTCTATATTTGGAGCACTGTACTGTATGGAGCAGAAACTTGAATTCTTAGGAATATGGAAAATAAATATTTGACGAACTTTGAAATGTGGTGTTTGAGAAGACTTGATTAGATTAGGGGGACAGACAGATTGACATTTGAAGAGGTCCTAATATGAGTGGGTGGGAAGAGATCCATTTTGAATGTGATTCCTCGGTACAAAGCAAACTGTATCGGACACAGCCGTTTTTAATTTTTTCTTATTTTTGACCTTTATAGCATGTTTGCTCTTTTTGCCATTTTTGCAATCTTTTATTGATTTTGAAGGTTTTCGAAATTTTTTTCCTTTACGTCATTATTGCTGTTTTTTATTTTTTAAATATTTTTTACACTCTTATCCTTTTTACCTACGCGTTTTATATTTTAGGTATTTGAATATATTTAATGTTTACCCCTTTTACGGTTTTGGACCATTTCGCCCTTGTTTGCCTTTTTTGCACTATTTGCACCTTTTTAAATTATGTACCCGGCTTAGCTTGGGAGAAATATTTCATAATAAAGGGTTGAAAAGGTGTAAAATGTTAAAACAATATAAAAAGTAGATCAAAACAAATTGTTTTAAGTGTAAAATGTTTTTTTAAAGATTAAGAGATAAAGAAAAATATGATCAAAAAAATCAAAATGGGCAAAAATGGCAAAATTGGCATAAAAGGACAAACAGGTTAAAGAGAGCAAACCAAATTTAGTAAAAATACAAAACATATAAGGTTTAAAGTGATAAAAGGAATAAAAATGGTAAAAAGTGCCATAAGGCTAAAATAGGGTAGAATGGTGAAAAGGGAAAAATTGATAAAATGTCTATAAAGTTCTAAAATGATAAAAGGGGTAAAAAGCGTGAAAAGTGATAAAAGTGTAAAAAGGATCAAATTAAAATCTAATAAAAAATTTAAAATACTGGATTGAACATATTCGTATACAGGAAATATTATTTTTTAAATTTCAGACCTCTGCTTCAGATAATCGCGCAGTGCTCATGATAGACAGATAAGCTCTTAATTAAAAAATTACCATTTTCTTTTATAAGGACAAATTTTGTTTTTGCCCTCAGGGAGTTTTTGAGCATAATACAGAGTCCACTGCATTGAATTTTTTACGGTACGTGATGCATCAACAGTGTCTTTAATTATTAAGTTAACACAGAGCACTCCACCGTGCACAAAAGGAGCTAAAGGTTGTTTTTCTGTTAATAATGATTGCACACCCTTCTTGAAACCACTAATGTTTTCTACGTGATCATAGGTTTGTCCACGTAAAATCTCCAATGGTAATTGAGGACGTGATCACAAAAACTTTCTTTTGCATCTAGATTTGCATCCATCCAAAGCACACTAACACTTTCTTGTTCAAGTCTAGACACATCTCTTGTTTTGTCACAAATAAGAGAAAACGAGATATACTTAGGCCTACTTGTTTTTATTTGATCCCAAAATTTCATTTAATTTTGTATTTCAGGATGAGTAATTATTAATTGGTGGCCACGTAGTCCAAGGCGTCACTCTCATGTTAGACTAGTCTGCCGATGACAGGGTGATCGAGGTTCGAATCCCGGTAGGGTGTACTGAGGGTGGTTTTTCCAAAATGGTTCTCCACTTTTTATCTCCCTGCAAATATGGGTACACTTCCTTTAAATTCAATCTTCCTCATAGCTAACTCATCATCGTAATTAGTAAATATGCATATACATATAACCTGAAAGTGTATTAAAATGCAGTGCTAAAAAAAATCACGTTTTTTGTTGTAGCCACTTAATAATTTCAAATGTATCTTATAATAATAGCTTTAAGAGTTGCATTGGAATCCCTTCGTCGCTTGTATGCCCTCTTGACCCGTATTGCAAGCTAACAATATATGGAGTGATTATATTTTTTAAATCATCACGTGCAATTCTATGTTCAGCTGTTTTGACACTAGACAAAGTTTCTTCTTCTATTAGAGATTTTAAATGTTGGTGATTAAATTCAGTGAGCAGAAGATTTTTCATAAATTAAAAAAATTTTAATCACCATTCTCCAGTTTTTTAAACCTTTTTCTGCAAATTCAGAATCCATTTTGGGTGCTAAAATTTTATTTGAGCTCATATAATTTTATTGCTTAGATAAAAAGACCATATCCCATAAATGGCAGCCATTTTAAATACTTGGGTTAAGAAATTTGAAGTTTAGGCGAACGCCTTTTCAATCGTTGTACCGGAAACCTATTGACGAGAACTCCTGGTTGGTGACGAGCACTTTATTGATTATTGTTAATGTCAGGAATAAAAGAACAGCAACTTTCGTCAATGAATTCACTATTTAATAATGGTTTTAGAAATGTCTGTAATTATTTTGGCACTTCTGGAAATGCTTTGCTTACAATCCTATGAACGTTTTGTTTTGGTTAAAAATTGGTTTCTTTTAGATAGAAATGTGCTTCACAGTAAAGTTAATACCGTGATACAATATAATTATCATTCAAATGTCAGATGCAAGAAGGGCCAGACACTTGTTACGCCCCACAATGACCTGATACAAGAAGGGCAAGACACTGTCACGTTAAATCCCACACTAACCAGATACAAGAAGGGCCAGACACTTTTTACGCCCCACAATGGCCTGATACAAGAAGGGCTAGACACTGTTACGTTACTCCCCACACTGACCAGATACAATAAGACAGACAATGCAGCGTTACGTTACTTCCCGAACAGACCGGATGCCAAAAGAAGGACAAAACAACGTTACATTACTTCTCACAACCTAACAAACAATCAAGGATGCGTTAGCATACGTCGTTTTCCTAGCCTACCCCATATTCGGGAGCAAGCTTTTTCTCACAACTTATGTGTCGGATCATGTGAATTGAACAACGTTGGTAAATGAACGTTGGCAAGTGCAACAGACACTTTCATGTTTCTCTCCAAAGCTGGATCCTTAACACAACAGTATATTATTTTGTCTCAGCCCCTGTCTTGTACTTTAAGGAGAGGAAGATGTACCTATGTTGGTAGAGGCATTCAAGCTTCATCTGACTGGAACGTTGTTAGCCCATTATAAAAGCCGTGCGGGAAAGCTTGGAAGGAGACTTGGGGCAGCTCAAAATGGAAGACCACGATTAGTTGGTTGGAATGAGGCGAATACAGCTCGGCGTTGGACACCACGGTGAGCTTGGCGTGGGATACCGCGGTGTGTTTCTGGGGTATGAAGTTAGGACAGCTCAGAGTTGAATACCATGGTGAGGTGGGGGATATGAAGTTAGGACAGCTTGGTGTTGGATACCATGGTGAGGTGGGGGATATGAAGTTAGGACAGCTTGGTGTTGGGTACCATAATGAGATGATGGGCTGGAGGTGAGGACAGCTTGACGTTGGATACCGTGGGGAGATTTGTGGGTAGGAAGTTAGGACATCTTGGCATCGCCTACCATTGTGAGCTGATGGGCTGAGGTAAGGACAGCTCAGCGTTGTGTACAACGGTGAGCTGGTGGATAAGGGGTTATAAGAGAAATCACAAAGACACTGTTACGTTACTCCCCACACTGACCAGATACAATAAGACAGACAATGCAGCGTTACGTTACTTCCCGAACAGACCGGATGCCAAAAGAAGGACAAAACAACGTTACATTACTTCTCACAACCTAACAAACAATCAAGGATGCGTTAGCATACGTCGTTTTCCTAGCCTACCCCATATTCGGGAGCAAGCTTTTTCTCACAACTTATGTGTCGGATCATGTGAATTGAACAACGTTGGTAAATGAACGTTGGCAAGTGCAACAGACACTTTCATGTTTCTCTCCAAAGCTGGATCCTTAACACAACAGTATATTATTTTGTCTCAGCCCCTGTCTTGTACTTTAAGGAGAGGAAGATGTACCTATGTTGGTAGAGGCATTCAAGCTTCATCTGACTGGAACGTTGTTAGCCCATTATAAAAGCCGTGCGGGAAAGCTTGGAAGGAGACTTGGGGCAGCTCAAAATGGAAGACCACGATTAGTTGGTTGGAATGAGGCGAATACAGCTCGGCGTTGGACACCACGGTGAGCTTGGCGTGGGATACCGCGGTGTGTTTCTGGGGTATGAAGTTAGGACAGCTCAGAGTTGAATACCATGGTGAGGTGGGGGATATGAAGTTAGGACAGCTTGGTGTTGGATACCATGGTGAGGTGGGGGATATGAAGTTAGGACAGCTTGGTGTTGGGTACCATAATGAGATGATGGGCTGGAGGTGAGGACAGCTTGACGTTGGATACCGTGGGGAGATTTGTGGGTAGGAAGTTAGGACATCTTGGCATCGCCTACCATTGTGAGCTGATGGGCTGAGGTAAGGACAGCTCAGCGTTGTGTACAACGGTGAGCTGGTGGATAAGGGGTTATAAGAGAAATCACAAGTGTATAAACTACTTTTTTATTTCCACGAGGGATATTGTCCAATTGATGGTGAGGCAACATCTTATGATCCGGCATGCCTGTGGCTCACTTTTATTCTCTTCTATAAGGTAGATTAGGGGAGACTCAGCTCTAGTCGTATGGCGTAGCTGATATCAAGGGTGTGGGCTTGCATATGGCTACTGGCAACTAAAGAGGTGTGTTGGTGGAGATGATCGGACCTTGCAGAATGGCTTTGAAGTTATTAATTTTGTCCTTCAAGGGAGCATAAGGGGTTCAGTGAGAGGATGAGAGTGACGAGCTTTGGAATGCAAGAGGAATGTAATACAAAGTGCGAACAGAGAAGGGGATAACAACCTATGCCTGAGAGATACAAATAAAGCCATCTAGTATGTTAGATAGCTGCCGTAAGGAAATAATTTTACCATTTTATACCTATCTCTAGCTTTTTATTTATACCATCCATTCATGCCTGAAAAATATTCACCCATGCAGGAGTAGTAATCAGGTTTCTTCTCCGAATTTTCAACAAACATCAAGATGTCGCTGGTGAACAGAATCCCGTTGCTGATGTGTTTTCACGATTCAATAATACCGATTTTACCTCGTCTGTCGATTACACCCTGTTGACCTTGAGAAACGGGATGAGCACTTGCGTGAATCATTGCGTAACTCTTTTGTGTGTGCCTGACACAGTTGCAAGTGCCTTTAGACTATAACTACGTTTTTGGTGCACTTTCTACAGCTATCACACGGCCTTACATTCCCAGTAAATCTACGTTAACTTGTGCTTGACAGTAATAGTAGTAGTAATAAATAATAATAATAATAATAATAATAAATTCTGTATTTGGGCGAAATTAATGCCAGTTTCTTTTCTTACACCTAGCTACATCACATTAATGCATATTAATAAAAAATGTACATTTATGGCGAAATTAAAATTAAATAAACAGCTAAGCAGAACCCAGAAAAAGAGCTAGAAAAAAAAATATTAAGACACACCACCATTCTTCACATAATCATATATTCATACTATTTTTACTGTGAATACCTCAACCTTATAGTTATTAGTTACTATTAATTTAGTTATAATAAGAATGCTGAGCCAACCTTTTCGTTTCCTGCAGTTCTCCTGTTCCATCAGGCAGTCGTTAGAGAATGTCTTGGTGGCATTAAGACCATCCATGGCACAAAAGGGTGAGTTGTCTTCAAGACATAGACCCGGGCACATGAGCTGCTCATTGCGGAGTGCTGTGGAAGTAGATTTGTTTTCCCTCATATATAACGAGGGGTTGAACTTAAAAAAATCTGTCATAAACATAATTATGTTAATAAAGTTGAAAATAAATAAACTTGCTATTTACTCTTTAAATATAATGATTATCATTAAGTGATTTATAGTCATCCAATATCCATAGTTAAATCCGAAGATTAATACTTTTAGTTCACTTTTCATATTAAGTCCTTTTATTAAAGTATCATAGATCTTGTACTTTTCCAATCTTTCTCTATATGATTTATCTTTAAGTTTTTGTCCATACAAATCAGGGGTGAATCCCCCATGCATGATTAGCATGCGCCACATTCTTAAGGACATAAGAGAGTAAAAATGTATATTTTGCAATCCTAGTAATATTATTGTTTTGATGGGTGTTGAGGTACAGGCAGGCCATCCTCCTCTTCCTTCTCCAGCCCACACTTACAGCTGAATTGGAATGTGGAATAGAAAACTCTACAATCGCCAGACGGATAAGTGCACACGACGGAAACATGATTTGTGTCACGTGGACTGGGATAAGCTGAGGCAGGTAGTAGAGAAGCCAACAATATTGGAGGGAAGTGATAATATAAATCAAAAAGCAATGAATCTGACGGAGCCTCGGAAGAAGACCATGTGGGAGGCCATACCTATTCAGAAGGAATAAGAAGGTAGGAAACAGACCATGGAATGACCTAATGCAGAGACCACGGGGGGAAACCAGGGAGGTGAGAAAAATATACCAAAGGTGTGATAATCCTGTAGGTAGAAATGTATTGTTGACCATCTACACCGAGGTTACAGCTTATTTGGTGCTGACTGACAGTTCACAGCTGACTTCTGACAGTCAACATTTAGGTATATACCTAAATTTTGACTGTCAGAAGTGACAACTGCTAAAGACATGTTTTTTGCAGATCATATGGTTCGGCGTAGGGATACATAATTTGGTCTGGTAGCTTTTCAAAGCCGTCAGAAGTCAGCTGTGAGCTGTCAGTCAGCACCACAGAAGATAAAACTGAGGTATATATTAACCAAGAAAGCTGAATATGAAACGAGTATAGAAGCGGTAAAAAAGGATATCTGGGAGGAGGGGAAGTTAGCAACAAAACCGTGGGGAATCCCTTACAAAATAGCGTTGGGTAAAATAAGACCACCATCATCCCTGTCAACGTTAAGAAGATCAAACTGAACTACGACGACCTGCTGGCAGACAACACTGAGCTCCTGATGGAAGCCCTGGTCCCTGATAATCAATTACAGGGTGTAGAGTATGAACAAAATATGGATGCTGAGTGTGTGACGGTGGAGGAGATTAGAAGGCTCATATACTCCTTAAGGAAAAAGAAGCGCCCGGTCCAGACGGAATAATGGCTGAAATGCTACAGCAGACAAAAGCGGAAATATCTCTCTTCTTAGCGTCACTCATAAACAAATGCCTCGCTCAAGGTAGGATCCCTAACATCTGGAAACAGAGCGAGGTAATAGTGCTAAGTAAGGGGGAGGACGATGACCCGCAACTACCCAAAGGCATACCGGCTAATCTGCCTGCTGAATACGTGCGGGAAACCTAAAGAAAAGGTTCTGTATGAGAGAATATTAAGACATAGAGAGCGGGTAGGAATTCGCGAGTGAGAGTATGGCTTTCAGAAGGACAGGTCTACAGAGGATTCGATTGCGAGGGCTATGAGCCTGGTCGATAAATACGTCGTGGGAATCTTCGTGGACATCTTGGTGGCTTTCGATATTCTATGGGAGCCTTCGTTATTTTCTTGTTTTAGAGAGTTAAGGTTTCCTAAGAACATGTATTGGAGTCTGAGGGACTATTGCAGAAACAGATACTCCACCCTGAGATGTCCAGGAGGGAAAGTGGAAAAGATTATTACAAAGGGTTGTCCCCAGAAACTGGTATGTGGGCCGGTCTTCTGGGACATAAGTATGGAACCAGGTCTAACTGAGTTGGAAGCTCTCCTCAAAATGACGGGGGTTGTTGCCTTCACCAACGACTTGTTAATTAGAGTGTGTGGAAACTCAAGACGTAATATCGAAGGGAAATGCAACTGAGTGCCAAGTGTCAAGTAAAGTATCTGATATAGTGTCAAATCAAATTTCTCATTATTGTTGAAAGATATATCCCATTTAACCAAGAAGGGGTGTTGAAAGTGGCAGGAAACGGTTAAATAGGGTGAACTCATTTGAGACCTCTCTGTTGAGGTAGAATTTGGGGCTACGATGACAGGACCCACATCTTGTTCTATAAGATATTCAGAAATTAAATACGGGGCAGGCGACCCAAACATGCCATTGTGTGAGAAGAAACAGAAGGGATACACTCACCCAGTAAAAGAGCGTCACAAACAATCGCAAGGGGAGTACAAGGATGAAACCTGGCTTTGGGGTTGAATGGTCCACCCACACTACCAAGATCAGCACAGGAAGGCACAAGTGTTGGTTTCTAAATGTATTTAATATGTACAAAGCTGAGACCATTGTCTCACATAGTTAAGTGGTGGAAATTGACTTTGTTGCCCTTTTGGAATATTAATGATACACTAATTCAATATGAAACCAAATCTCTAAGCACGGTTAAGTTGGTATTCTTCCTTAAATGGTTCGTGGACACTCACATAATTCTTAGAGGAGCTGAGGTTTAAACCCTCTCTGATTCAGACCATTATTTACTTGCTTATTTATAATGGTTCCTCTAAATATTTTAAGAAAACACTTTCCCATGTACTTATCATCGCTAATCTGAATATTTGGGATAATTACTTATCTTATTTATGATGTTTGCTCAGAACTAATTGACCTGTAATTGATCCAGGATCCGTTAAATTGCAGCAGCCTTGAGCCATTTAAAATAGATCCAGGTTCCTTTGAATGTAATAAAATAGGACTTACCGGGAAATTGATGAAGGTTCCTATGAATAACAGCGGCCACAGGGGCTGGCATCGTTGCCATCGTTGACAAGCGGTTGTTAGAACGATGATTAACCATCTAAAAGAGATTTAATTTTTTTTATTAAGGCATCAAATACAGAACTACTAATTAAATTAAAAACAAAATTAGCCTTGGCCACAGTCTTTTGTTAAGACATTAGTATTCAAAATATATCTAAATGTATCTGAGAATCTATAGTTTAAATCTTTCAAATATTAAAGGTTATTCTATAATTGTTGTAAGAAGTAAACTATATTAGAGTTAATCTGAATTAATGATTACCCATTTAAGAAGCAAAAAGTATTACTTTAAATAGTGTTGTTTCACCCCTAGTGGCTATTTGATCAACGTAAATATATTTCAAATTATTTTTGCAAGTAAAATAATTGCATGTTATTATGAATTGCCTCCTCACCCTCTTTTACTTATTCATGAAAAAATCTCGTATGGTTCATATTTGGAATATTGACTAATTGTTATGCATGTCTTTAAAGCTAAAATGTCTGATAGCAGTGGCGTTGATAAAACATTAGGAAGAACGGGAGACTGAAAGGCTACAATCGTTTTACCTATTCTATCTTGGAGAATCAAATAGCCAAAGTTATTATATTTGTTTTAGTGAGGGTTTACTCGAATCTAGAAATCATAGTCTGAAAATTAAAAAATGACACCTGGACAAGGAAATTGAACTCGGAACCTTTGAGTTGGTACTCCAATGCTCTGACCACTGAGCTATCCATGACTCGTCCCGTGTCGAGGGTCATTCTTCACTCATATTTTAAGGCAGAGTCTATGATGGACCCTGGGCACGGGACGATTCATGGATAGCTCAGTGGTTAGAGCATTGGCGTACTAAGCCAAATGTCCCGGGTTCGATTAACCGTGTCCAGGTGTAAATTTCAACTTTCAGAATATGATATTATATCTTGTATTAATAGCTTTAGCTGACGGTTTAGAAATATTATGTTAATCACAAGTTATTGTTCATCATGACACGTCAGATTTATAATGATACACTAAATAATACATATTAATTTTATCAGATCTTCTCCTTATAATATAAAACTTAGATATAAACTAATTATCTTTTAAACAATTTGAGCAAACACGCTAAATAAAACATTGTCTTTTGAATCAATGTTAAAAGTAGATAATAATAATTTTGTAAATGCACAAAATGCTGAAATAGGAAATCTATGGTATATCTCATGAAAATACTATCATTAAAAAAAATCTATATATGTTTAATTTGCCTGTATCGAATTGTGTTTCTTGTATGTGAAATATTTTTTACTGAAGGCCAATGTGAGTAAATGTCTTTAGGTCTGGTAGTAAGGCATTCACATACCTAGATTATCTTTCAAATAAATCTTTTCTTTAGTACTAACATCTTCCCCACCCCATGCCTTTTCCCACCAACATCAATAATCACATTGTCTCCTAACATCAGCAATCATATTTTCTCCTAACCTCAATTATTAATTTGTCTCCTAACATTTAATAGTAATCTTTTCCCTAAACTATTAATCACCTTGTCTCCTAACATCATTAATCACATTGTCTCCTAACCTCAATAATCATCTTTTCTCCTAAACTTAACAATCACCTTGTCTCCTAAGCTTAATAATAACATTGTCTTCTAACCTCAATAATCATCTTTTCTCCTAACATCAACAATCACCTTGTCTCCTAACCTCAATAATCATTTTGTCTCCTAACCTCAACTATCACCTTGTCTCATAAGCTTAGTAATAACCTTGTCTCCTAACCTCAGTAATAATCTTTTCTCCTAACCTCAATAATTACCTTGTTTCTTAACCTTAATAATCACATTGTATTCTAACCTTAATAATAACCTGGTTTCCTAACCTATTAATCACCTTGTCTACAAACCTCAATAATCACCTTGTATCCTAACTTCAATAATACCCTGTCTACACCCTCTTTATAAGTCTATTAACATAATATTCAGGTTGATTAAAATCTTTACACAAATGTTTGTTCATTAATGTATTATAGGTCTACTGATTCAATGCTGTACAAACATTCTATTAAAATTGCAGTTATAAAGTATTTTACCTACTTTTTGAGACGTGTATAAAATAATCCTTGGTTTACAAGTGTTTGTAGGCTACACATAGCTTTATGAAACCAAACTATATATTTACTTGGTTAAACACTTGTAATTTGTAAAATTTAACTTGTAGCTACAAGAGTTTACCTGAAGCTTTATGAAACAGGTCCCAGGGAGTGGGGATAGAGAGGTGGTAATTTGAAAGGAGTAATGACAAATAGAAAGAATAATATTTGCTACAAAGTGAGACGAGTCTCATTAGGGGAAGGGAAATAACTAAATAGTATTTTCTTCGTGCAATAAGCATTTGCATAAGTTTTATTAATATGGAGTCGTTTTTAAACTTACAACAGTATGAATCATTAACTGTCCAATAAAAGGTTTGGGGAAACTTAAGTCTCATAGTCTACCCTGACGCTACGTCTCTGGTTCATAGTCTAATTCATATCACGATTGTGAGGCTCAGTTAAAGACTATTGTTTAATTATAATTTGTGATAGTCTGGGAGACATCATGTAAATGAAGTTCAAGTAAGGACTGTTGTTCAGATCAAATGTATGCTGATATCACGTACTTTGTGCGGCTGATGTTGGTTGTGGCTGTGTGATTTCTGCCACATGTTGCTCTGATGTTTGTTCTTGTGCATCCCTGCCCTCCTGTACGTCGGAGACTTGTTGGATCCACCAATACCGTGCCGGCTATGAAACTTATTTGATGCTAGTTTTTTTAATGAGGCATGGAGTTGATGACTCATTAGAAGAAACACAGTAACTAAAAAATAATTACTTAATTACTTTTATATAAAAATATGTTTAAATCAACACATTATACACAAATTCAGTAGTGAGGCGTGACCATTTGGAAAATACTAGATGATGACAACATACAGCACTAACATCCCTAAAACAAATTTTAAACACACATATAAATATTTTCATAAACGATCTTGCTGCCTAAAGCATACAAGCACCTTGTGATTATGAAGAGAGAATGTTGTCAAGGAATGATACATTTATATAGAAACTAGCTAAATCCAACATTAATAGACATAAATAAATTTTCAGCAAAATATGTGGTCGTGTTTGAACTTACCTCTTATCTAAGCAGCAGAGGAGATGGATTTAAGGTCCTCGCTGGTTCAGTCCCACCTGTACCTTAGGGTGGGCTGAAAAAATCAAGCTACGACTTTCAAATTCTAATAACACGGAAAAGTTGCACTGTTGTATCCTAGATCTGTGGGAATTTTTTTTTTTTTCAGATCACGAATAGGACCTAAAGTTTAAAAAAAAACTACTGAAAAACAACACAATTTTCATTATTATAATTTTTTTTATATTAATTTTATAAACATCTAATAGCGTGGAATTGTTTATTTTTAGCTACATAATAATAGGACGAATTATTTAAAATGATATCGGTGTTGTTTTCAGATCACGCATGTGACCTAAAATTTGAGAAAATTGCTGAAAAATTGCAGTTTTACAATTTTACAAACATTTTTACCTATATTCTTAAAAGAACATATCATATGTAATGTTTGTAATCATAAACCTACATTTACAGTAGCAAAGGGAATATACTTTGATTGTAGACAAGATAATACTGTTGTTCAAGAAAAAATAGGAGCCAAGATGTATCGTAGATTAGTGAAGGAGGAGCACAGCAGTTTGATTCTTGAGCTGGTGGACAGAACGTAGGCCATGTGACACCAGTAAATGGTTCTGGAAGTGAAATAGCCAAGTGCATCTCAACGTCATTCTCTGGGTAAATCGGCAAACAACTACCCGGCTGTGAGAAATTATCTCTTGTTAATTTGGAAGCAATCGAATTTGAAGAAATCGTTGTAACAAAAACGGATCCAAGCAGTGACCAACAATATAAGTGTGCACCAGATCTTGCTGTAAAAGAGCCAGGACCTCTGTCATTCCCGATGGTTGACATGTGCAGACCGAGTCTTACGATTGTTTATTTCCCAAACTAATCCTTCTAATGAGATTAAAATACTTGCCAGATACATTGTGTAAACGTATGCTCCAGTTTGGTTCGACATTAAGACGTAGCACCTCTGTGAAATATGGACCTAAGCATATCTTTAAGGTTGTACAAACAAGACATTTGCCCAAAGATCTACTGAAAATCATAGATCCAGTGATTTGAAGGAACGCTTTCTTCGCTCATCCTGAAAATATGTTATTGGCAATGGCAGTGCATGTAAGACTAGACATAGATGAATTAGCCTATATGAGAGTACTGAAAGCTATAAATCATCCATCAAATGGCAATCTGTGAAAACTTTTCTTCCACCCTTGATACATTTAGAAGCCTCAGACTACACAGACTTGATTGAATGGACAAAATGTAGTCTGTCCTCTCCACCAATGATGAAAAGTTTGGCAACAGAAAGTGTTTTGTTATTTCTAGAAAGTAAAGCTTTACCTGAATTCGAATTTCTAAGCTTTCCCTGTCACACACCAGCAGTGGAAGGATGTGTGTGTGTGAAGAAAGAGAATGTAAAATTTTGGGAGAGAGATTGTGTGAAAGAGAGAGAAAATGTGAGGGCGTGTGAGAGAGAGAGTTTGATAAAGAAAGCTATAGAGGGCGAGATTAGTTTAGAGAAAAAAAAATTAGAGTGAGAGAGTTTAAGAGCGATGGTTAGATAAATAAATTGCAAAAGTGAGTTTAAGAGAAAGAGAGTTTGAAAGAGACTGTGAGTTTGAGAGAAAGCGTTTGAGATAGAGAGGGTGAGATTGAGATATAGAGATTGTGAGAGGGATTGAGAGAGAGTGAGCGTTTATGAAAGAGCGTTTAACCCTGGTCTACATCAAGGAACTATTTAATGACCTCATACCTTTCCAGGAATATTCAGTACTTAAAAAATAAAATACCTGCACAACTTCCTTTAGAAATTCTGTTTCCACAACTGACAAATAAATAAATAAATTAACCAAGTACAAAGGAGAATAGCGACCTGCTCAACATGTGAGACTATTTGGAGAAAGAAGAAGACCATGCATTTTACAGACATTTGTGTGGTGATGGAGAAAATCTCGATAAGTAAAAAAAAAAAA
>CABFWB010004679.1:42017-55450 GCA_902151455.1 Timema bartmani
TAATAATAATAATAATAATAATTATTATTATTATTATTATTATTATTATTATTATTATTATTATTATTATTATTATTATTATTATTATTATTATTATTATTATTATTATTATTATAAAGTAACTTATTTAAAAGATTCGGATTGTACAATTGGCCTGATTATAAATGAGGTAAAACAGCTTGATTGGTAGATAAATATTTTAAATCTTAGTAAAATAATGAATTGGTATAGTAATAATATTTTTTAGAATATGTGACGTCACTTACGGACGTTATTCTTGCAGGTATATATGCCCATCTCGCAACTGTTTTTAAAGGTCTTGGGAGGTATATCTTGACCTTTGGCACACACCGGACTGGTGAAGGACGGACACTTCTCTGGACATTTCTTCTCCGCTAGGGAGTCGTGAAGACAGACTGCTACCAGCACAACTGTACACAAACAGTGACACTACTTGAGTTGGGGGCTAGCCTATTGATGGGTCTATAGCTCCATACTTGGCACCATACAAGTTGACCATCATGTGCTTAGTGATCAATTATATTAGAAAAACTAATTAAAATAATAAAAAACCTTTGAGTAATTTGAAAACAATTTAGGGCGTATTTTAAGGGTATCTGTGATCACAAGCACATGAGTATAAAAAATAAGAATATTCGATTTTTTTAAGAACGAACAAAAAACAAAATATTTTACTAAATAAGCTATATTATTAGTTTAAGGACAAGCTAGGAGATCCAAAATTTAAATTAAATTTCAATTTGTTTCAGAGCAAGAACCACTCAAACAGAGATAATTCAAAATAGAATAGACATTTTAAAAAAAAAATGTTGTAACAAGAGATAAGTTAGAGGTTTTTGGTATTTATTCTTTTATGAATAAACGTAAGATAGATACATATATGTGTAAATAAAAAAATATTAGTAGTTTATATAAATTTAATTAGGCCATTTTTTGAGTTGGTGTTGTCAGTTTTAAATGAAAATGATCATTTAATATAGTGAATATCATACTTTTAATGTCCCGAACATGGTTTCTGATGAAAGAATGTGGAATAGGAGAGAATTTTAAATTATTAATAAGATTAATGATATAGAACTCCACAGAGACGTTCTATCTGTATTGTTTAAAAATGGAAGTATCTACTCAGACTCGTAATATAAAATGTTAAATGAAATAATTTAAGCTAGAAAACCCGAGCGAAAATTGCGTTATACTTACGTAAAACTTTTTTGACTTCAGCTTTTAAATTTTAAATTTTATTTTTAAGGAATTAAAGTCCTCATTAGTTGTAAAAAAAAAAAGAGAAGAACGATATTGAGTCCACAAGGGTCAATATTTCGTATTAAAATTTCAACGTCCGGTTAAGATTTTCGACACTTTATTAGAAGTTGCACATCTTATGGTTACCACATGGCTATTAAATTGCTCATTTATAAATTTAGAACAATAAAAAAGATAAATATTGACTATTGAGTCTAAAATGATAGAGATAGATCATTGTTGTACGAACATTTTCCCTAAGAGATTAAAGAAAAAAAACATCAAGGAAGGACTTCTTATTTACTTACTCTATGATATTATAAAATTGTTGGGTTAAAGCTTAAGTAGTATATCCGTACAACTAAAGCTCACAAAATTGTATTAATATATTTGCCAATATCTCAGAAACTATTGGTTTTATAAAGATGTATTTCCAAATAAAAGTTTTTTATTTTTAATAGTAGGCCTACCACAATTTTGCAATGATAAGTTATTTGGTATGTCAAATAATTACGGGGATTCGGAAATTTCCACTTTTGTAAAGCTCCCTAAAATTTATTTTCATGGGAAGATGAAAATAGCAATTTTATTTATAATCTTAATCAAAGCCTAGATACGAATTTTAATCAAAATCGTTAGATTCGATTTTGTAAAAATTGATTTTTATATTTTCCCGCTTTATTAAACTACTCTTAAATTTAGGGTTAAACAAACACAGAGACAGAAGACATTGCCAAAACAACTTTTTAGGGTTCGGGGGGTCATTTAACGTCGACATCCATCAATATCAAGGTTTGTATTTTTTTTACGGGCGCAATAAATATGTATATATATGTGTATATATATATATACATATACATATATATATAGATATATATGTATATGTTTATATATATGTATATATATATATATACACACATATATGCGTATAGCTTACACATTATTTGTTTTGTAAAAATATGTTTCAATTAAAATGATTTTTATTATATATAGAACTACATATTTGGAATGATAAGTAATTTCATACCTATCTCAAAGAGTTACAAAATATGATAAAAAATTAGAATTTATACATCAGACCGGAACCCTTAAATTCATTTTGATGAAAAATTTAGAGTAACAATTTTGTTTGTAATCTTGTTCATTGTTTAGAAAATGAAATTTAATCAAAATCGTCAGAACAGATATTGATGAAAATCGATCTTTTATATTTTCGCCCTTAAGGAAAATACTTTTAATTTTAGGGTTGGGCATCCAATTCCAAAAATGCCTCAGGGCAATGAAAACCCTAGATAGCAAGTTTTGTCCCAATCGATAAAATAGTTTAGTAGTTTAGTCTCTGCTCCGATGTACAGACAGACTTAAATGCAAAAAACACTATTTTGGAAACGGGGAGTGGGGGGGCATGAAACGTGGTCATTCATCAAATCTCGAGTTCAAATTTTTTGACGACCACAATACTTTATCTACTTGTAAGGTAGCGAGAAGGTAAAAATAATGCTCCTTTGACACATACATACAAACACACTCACGCATACACACATAAACATATACACACATACATACACACATACATCATACATACATACGTACATACATACATACAAACATACATACATACATACATACATACATACAGTGCCAGTGACCACATGGTCAAGAGCATTTATTCTGGTTGGTTGATGAAGGAGACTTAGGGGTTTGAATCCCGACCAAGCGTACAGAAGTTTGTTTTTCTTAAATGGTTTTCCATTACCCTTACACGCCTATGCGGGTACGTTTAATCCACTCTCTACCTCTATCAATCTTACAACAATAGTTTAGTTACTATTCTTCTTCTAGTAATAACCGAATAGGTAGTGAAACGAGGGGAAATAAATAAAAATACATCACACCTTTTGTTATGTCTCGTAGGGAATGGTTTCTGCTGGCTAACCAGGTGGGTAACGTGTATTTTCTTTTTTTAAAGATTGACGTGTTTTTATGTAACTAACACTAGGCCCTATTATTATATTAGCAACAGGCCACTAATATTGTCCCAGTGATTCCCTTCTCCTAACATAATCTTTCAAAACTTTGTACTACTATCAATACTGGTAACATTTCGTGTATGATTTCAAGTTTGTCACAGTTACTAAATAATGTTTTTAGTAACTAGGTGTGTTGAAACAAAGGTGGCTTGAGGCGGGTGGGGAGAAGGGTAGTAAACCTACCTACAAAAGCTAAAAATTCCATATCTGACAGTTGTTGTTTTAACTCAGCTCATTCCAAGAAACATTTTCAGATTTCCAATACCATATTGAATGTAGGAAAATATAAGGTATTTGAAATGTTGACAGAGATAATTTTACAATCGGAAGTATTACAAGCTGCATCTTGAAGGTGAATATTAAAATACAAACAAGTACTTGGTTGATTATATACATAATTTATAACTGTAGTAAAAGTAAAAATAATACAAGAATAAGTTTTTATATGAACATGTGGACCCCCCTCTATATGTGGTCCGTATTCCTGGGTACTCCAGACCCCAGGAAACCTTACTTTAACGCCAATGAAAATAAGTCCATACAGCAGAATAATACAAATTCACTTTTCCATCAAAAAAAACAACTAAAGTTAACTAAATAATCACATTTGTATACTTGTCACAGGTGTGGGTTAGTAGTATTATACACTTGTGACAGGTGTGGGTTAGTAGTATTGTACACTTGTGACAGGTGTGGGTTAGTAGTATTGTACACTTGTGACAGGTGTTGGTTAGTGGTATTGTACACTTGTGACAAGTGTGGGTTAGTGGTATTTTACACTTGCTAAGGTGTGGGTTAGTACTATTGTACACTTGTGACAGGTGTGGGTTAGTGGTATTGTACACTTGTGACAGGTGTGGGTTAGTGGTATTGTATACTTGTCACAGGTGTGGGTTAGTAGTATTATACACTTGTGACAGGTGTGGGTTAGTGGTATTGTATACTTGTCACAGGTGTGGGTTAGTAGTATTGTACACTTGTCACAGGTGTTGGTTAGTGGTATTGTACACTTGTGACAGGTGTGGGTTATTGGTATTGTATACTTGTCACAGGTGTGGGTTAGTAGTATTGTACACTTGTCACAGGTGTGGGTTAGTAGTATTATACACTTGTGACAGATGTGGGTTAGTGAGTATTGTACACTTGCTAAGGTGTGGGTTAGTACTATTGTTTACTTGTCACAGGTGTGGGTTAGTAGTATTATACACTTGTGACAGGTGTGGGTTAGTAGTATTGTACACTTGTGACAGGGTGTGGGTCAGTGGTATTGTATACTTGTAACAGGTGTGTGTTAGTAGTATTGTACACTTGTGACAGGTGTGGGTTAGTGGTATTGTACACTTGCTAAGGTGTGGGTTAGTACTATTGTATACTTGTCACAGGTGTGGATTAGTTGTTTTGTACACTTGTCACAGGTGTGGGTTAGTGGTATTGTACACTTGTGACAGGTGTGGGTTAGTGGTATTGTACACTTGTCACAGGTGTGGGTTAGTAGTATTGTACACTTGTGACAGGTGTGGGTTAGTGGTAATGTCTGTTAAGTGTTGTTAATTGAGTGATCACCTCGCTTACCCTGAAAGGCCTTGGCGTATTACACAATGACCCTATTCTATAAACTACAGCATAGTTAAGCTTGCTACCTCTAAGGACACACAAAAGGTAGGACAATATGCAAAAAAGTATATAAGTAAACACTTTCAAAACTAGATCCTTAAAGCTCAGAATGTAGGCTTATCACTGTATTACGATATTATTAAAATAATATTTATTTTTTGAAAATTTAACATAACAGTTGTCAATATGTGCAGTATTTTTTTTTCATAGTGTCACTGAGCCATGAAAAATAAGTTATTCTTTAATAAGGAAATTAGGGTTTTCGGCTTTTTACTATTTTGTAATATTTAATAAAAGCTCAAAAGTTTGTATTTCTAATCTATCATTTCTAAACTAAATTATATGATGTTCTTTGCAAACAAAGCAAATAATTAGCTATACCTCATGGAGTAGCAACTCTCTTAGTAGAACACACTTCGTTTTACGTCACATGTTTAATTGTTTTATCTACAATTTAAAACATATATTAGCTTAAAAATCCCAGCTAGCCGATCAAAAATTGCTGACTCACCCAAAGTTAAAACCAAGAATGACTTCATCTCGCTGCCAGTTGCTATGCTCGCTTGTTTCTGGCCAACTCCACTTATATAGTAGGTTTGTCGGACAGCAGCATCACGTGTTTCTGGACGTATTCAAGTGGAACAAATGACTAACGCCACATTTGGATGCCTCACTGGCTTCTGTAAGAAGACAGGATGGAACTAAACAATGCGAGGATGGAGATTGTCTTTTATCTCACTCCGGACAAAACACGCTGCAAACCATTTTACTGTGGCCTTTGATTTCATAGGTCATCGGATCAACTGTGCAAGGGATATCATGAATTTGAACTATGCATTTAATTATTGACAGGGATTTAACAGACTTGATTTCAATTAGAAAGTAACAGATAACTAAATTTGCAATGCACATACATTTTTTTTAATAAGTTGAGGATATTCGAATAGTAAATATTAATAAAACCTCTGTAATTGCTTCTCTTGTACTAAAGTAACTCTCATATAACATGTTGTTTAATTGATTATTCGCTATTAGGAGAACATTTAATAGTTAGTAGTTACTTGCCACGAATTATATGTTAACTATATTCAGAAATATTTAGTCTGGTTTGCCAGTGATAGGGAGTCTGGGATTTTAATTGTGGTCAAGTGTACTTGAAATGTGTGTTCCTAAATAGTTACCTATTATATTCAATTCCCGTGGGGGTATATTTGTTGTAAATTCTGCTTTACTAATTCCTTATAATTAGCATGATTAAAATTCGTCTATCCTGTCAGATAGTAATACGTAGTAGAATAAAGTTATTAAATAGGTATTTAATGGTTGTAAATATAGGCTATAACCAGTGGTGGTTCGTCACTTTAAAAGCTGAAGGCCGCGGCCGATTTGGTTCTTTAATTATTTTTAAATAATACTTTTAAAAGAAGATAGACATTTTGGGAAAATCTGTTTAGAATGCATTGATTTAAACTCAAATAAAAATAATAATATAAACAAGTTGCAAAAAAAAATATTTCAAATTCACTTCAAAGAACGTAGATCTGTTATATAAACTGTGCAGCTATGTTATTAACGTACATACTTATATAGGTGTGTACATTAATGGTCCTCACAAGTTCACAGGAAATATTTCAAAGTTTTTTTTTTCACAACACAGCCGTAAAAAGAATTTTTTTAAATATTCAACTTTGGAATTGAGCCGACTTTTGAAAACTTTATATTTATTTTTATTGTATTCTGTTTGTTTTATAAATAATTCAGGACATGGCATGACTAATGATTTAAACTCCCTTTTTTGATCAAGAGTTTATCTTGGAACACTTATTGTCTTACGCACCTGAAGTGAATAATCATTCATCCTACCTACATGGAAACACTCATGCTATACACAGTACAGGCATAGGCCTCAAGACGCAGGAACACTCAGGGCTGCTGACAACAATATTGCTGGTTCCTTTTATACACAACACAATATCAAACTTTCAACTTCAGGGCGAGTACAGGAAAGCGCCTTCACACGCAGAAAAGCTAGTGCTAGCTAAATGCAGCTGGCTGGCGACATTATATATTAAGGTTGGGTGCTAGTGAGCGCGAATTTAGTGCGCTAATTTTGCAGTTTTTATAGCATAAACATTTGTTGAACAAAATAAATCAGATTTTTCTTCTATAGAAACATATAGTTTAGTTTTCTGCACATGCTACTCTCAACAGTTTTTGAATATCTGGCATGAGCATGGTGGCATTTGGTGACAAACTTTTTAAACTAAGAGAAAAAGTTGTTATTAAATTCTAGGACCCCCTTGACAGATATTCAAGGACTGTTGAGATTATCATGTGCAGAAAACTAAACTATATGTTTCTATAGAAGAAATATTTGATTTATTTTGGCCAAAAATGTTTATGCTGTAAAAACTTCAAAAACACTTCCCTAAACTCACGCTCACTAGCACCCCATATTAAGGGGTATCAGGTTTGATTTCACACTACAAGGCGCTGACAGCCGCACGCCTGACTGCATGTAATTTCAAAAACAATAATTTGCATATTCACGGTAGTGTATATATATATATATATATATATATATATATATCACACAAATAGCTATATATGGCATACAGAAACATATAAAACAAATAAAACAAAATTTTTGTTTGTATTTACGGCCTCCTGGCTAAGGGTAAAAACACAAAGCCCACGACGCAAAGCAGGGCGACGAAAAATTGTGTGATGCTGGAGAACAACATCATACATAGTTTATGAGTCGTAAGAGACAGGCAGGGACTTGAGGCTGACCAATGGGGCGATCTGGGGCTACGCATTCTAGAAAAAAGTTATTTGTTTTTAACAGCGATTACGCGACAAGATGGTCTAGAGCTCCTGATTGCCGAAGTATTTGCCAGGCCAAAGTTTTTCTCCAGTTTGTGGTTTGCTCCTCAAAAACATCCAGGAATTTACTGAGAATATATTATAAGGTTGGGGTATACTGGACAAATCTTGACTCACGTCTCCCTATTACGGGAAACCAATGCTGATATACTCCCATGAGCGTAGGGAGAGTTTAATATTGGCGCGGGGGGGTTTCAAGATCTTAAGTTTAGGGAATGATGTTATTTAAGACTTACCTTTAAAACCCAAGCAATAAGAATATTTTGAGGTTTGAGGGGTGTTAACCAACCAAAACGATTTGTAAGGACGTTCTACCTTCCTCTCCATCAGTTAACAATAGAAAATTGAATGATTATAAAACCTATATTTAGTTTTCTTCGTTTGGATGTTTTTTAAAAACTATATTTTTAACAGCTTTTTAGAATAGTTCACACCCCAAGATTTTTCGAAGTCTGAAATTCTCTAAAAGCTATTTAGAGTGTTCTATAGCTATTTTTTTAATTAGTTACCTTTGTAAGCTATTTAAAGTGGTCTTCTACAAAAGTTTTTTTAAAATTGGATGCCCTCTGAAACTATTTGTAATGTTCTTTGGCTGGATTTTTTTTATTGGATTCTCTTGGAAGCTATTATAAGGGGTCTTCCATAAATATATTTTTGAAAATCGAATGATTTAAAATGTAATTGGAACGGTCTTCACTTTGATTTATTTTAAATATACTAAACATATAGAGACTAATACCCCATACGGGTGAATTTTAACCCATGAAGCATATTGTTGAGTCACCGGTGACCCAACCTGACATCCTTTTAGCATGTTTGCGCATGCGCCAAAAGAGCTAAAAGTTGTTGCTTTGATTACTTTCAGTGCTCCAGTAGAGGTAGAAGTAAAATTATTCAATTGCTTGTTTTCTATATTTTCTACGTTTATTTTGTATAATTGGGTCGCACACAATACCAATGAAGGCTTTATTTTATGAAAATTGTGTTGATTAACACTGTCAATTTATTTTCTATGAACTGTATGGTTGTGTATGATTGTTTTATAGTTTTGCATATAATGTTTTTTAGTGTAATTTATATTAAAAAGTAATTTAAAATATATCATGGCATCAACTTGTAAACGACTGGGAGTGGAAGAAATATCGTCTACACTGTACAAAGAGGCATACAATGTAAACAAAAAAATCTGAAAATGACGAATCTGTTAGTGGTAATAAAAATACTCTGATGATGAGGAAGAAGTTATAATTGTAACTACGACCCTAATCTAGAGTCGGTTACTAATAATACCAAAGCGGGGATAAATTCTAATGCAAATTAAGAAAAATATCATCATTCAAATAATTTACTCTCCAAACAAAAACAAAAACTTTAGTAGATTAAAATACAGACATTTCGTCGATTTGACTGCCAAATATAACTCAATAAACTCCCCAAAACATGATCAACTATTGACTAATCATTAAAGAAAGAAGCTCTTAAACAAACAATACCAATAAAGGTATGTACAGGTAGAAGTCCCAAAACAACAATACACAAACCCACTTTAATAAATTACAAGTTAAGCCCAAAACTAATATATGTATATTAAGAGAAAAGCTCAAAAGAACTTGCATAACATTAAATGGGAGAACCCCCCACCCCCCCGAACAAATAATACCCAAATCATTTAAATATTTGAATATAAATAATAATTTTTAATGGGTTAAGCCTAAAATGTAATTTAATGCAGGAGAAGCTCAAAAAGATTACTAACAAAACATTTAAATGGGATGAGCCCATGAATGACAATACTTCAAAAGAAGTTAATAGTTAAATATCAATAATAAATTATAAATATTTACAGGGCTAAGCGCATAATTAATTCACTATAGAAGCCCAGAAACAACACTACGCAAAAGCATACTATTAATATTCAAATATCATAAGATAACCATAAAAATCTAGAAGGTAGTCTGGATTAAATCTATTATAGGAGAAGCCCAAAACAACCTTATCATTCATTATATTAATTACTCAAGCTCGAAAAATTAGATGGAAAGAATGCAGCGTTAAAGATAAGTTTGGCAGAAACAAACTGTCCTAACAATACGGTCGTAATAACGGTGAAAGATATAGTGGGCTAAGCCCGAAGATTTCATGCTAACGTGGCGTTGACGTTGGTAGATGAGTCCATTCTAGCACTCCCACCGATCATATTTATGTGCGCCATGAGGCTGTTTCCCGACTCTGAATCTCTAAATTGACAGAAGCGTCAAGCTAGTTCATCAATAGTAAGGGCTGATTTGTTGTTTGAATACCGAATCACTGCCGTGACTCTTAACCTCGTGAATGAATTTGCATACCTGTCTGGTGTCTGGTCAGGCATTGATTCAGATGCTGAACCTAGGAAATCAAAATCTGTGAAAATATTTTTGTTTAGAGGATGTAGTCCTGTGTATTTGAATGCAGAACGAGTAAGTTCCATTCCACAGATTGTGCTGAATGCAATGTTTACTAATCCAGCAACATCCTTCAAAGATATTTTCAGAGGAGAGTATTTCCTCATCCATGCGCTGCAAGCTTCATTGTAAGCCAACTTAAAAGGTATAATTACAATCCTGTCTAGCGGTTGCAGTTTGTGGGTGGTATGTGGCAGTAAACTAATCGTATGGACATTGTTCTTTCTAGCAAACATTACGACTTCTAAGTCTTTGAGAGAACTGTGTCCATCTAGAATTAGTGGCACAGGATCATGCTTGGTAGGGTGAACCCGTTGCACAAATACCTCCACCCATTAAAAAAAAGCTGCTTTTATCCAACCACTTTCCTCTGCGATAAAAATATTACCATCAGGGGCATACTTTTCAATTCCTCTTCCATCCTTTTCCTTGGAAAAACAAAAAGTGGAGGAAGGAACAGATTGCCAGTAGCATTTATGGTCAAGAGCACTGTTAAAATTCTTCCCCTCTCACCAGATGTTATTTTGCTAATGTCTTTCTTTTCTTTTTTCGAGAGAGCTCTGAGCGAGTTGTCATGAACTATACACCCGGCTGTTTCTTCACAATTGAAAATTTGTAAAGATCCAAACTGATGTTTTTCAAGGAGCTCTTCATATTTTGTAAAAAATAAATTAACCTCTTTTCCTGTGAACTCCATTGCCATTTGAATGCTAGTGGACTCGGGGCATCGCAAGGAAAGTTCAGGGTGTCGTTTCATAAAGTTATAATATACATTTTTACCTGAATTTTTACGTTCTCTATTAAATTTATGTTGAAGTCTCATGTAGTCGTCTAAGGCATATGCAAACATAAAAAAAAACATTTTTATTGAGTGGCATCAAATGATTTACGACGTTTTCGAGATTTTTTTAATCCAGCATCCCTAAAAACATATAATAAGACACCTAACTTTCATATTTTGAAATAATTAAAGTAATTTAAATTTTATGGTGGCCATTTTAGGAAATGTGACNAATCCAGCATCCCTAAAAACATATAATAAGACACCTAACTTTCATATTTTGAAATAATTAAAGTAATTTAAATTTTATGGCGGCCATTTTAGGAAATGTGACCGCCATTTTGCTGGGGGGATAGGTTTCAGGTGGCTCCCCTTCTTAAACGTTGACAATGGATGTGGACATGATGTATGCCAAATTTGTTGTTCTCCTCATGAAGTGCAGTTTTTTTTTTCTAAATTGTTGCTTGATTAGTTACCTATTGACTACAAGGATTGACATGATTCCTTGGCATGACTGAGCTCCTACACATTACAGTCGCCAGGGGACACAATATCTAAACCTAACTTTCTCTGAACAATTAATCAGCCGTGCTGGTACCGTTCATTCGCCAAAAAGAATTCCAAATTCTTAAGATTATGGTTTGTGGGGATGGATGAAAAGCAAAGTTTACAACGAAAAGGTAAATACAAGAGATGGACTGCTCGCTCGCATTATGGATAGTGCTACCCTGAAAAAGGAAAGCCAGGATGACCTCAGAAGATCAACACGTACTATTAGCAGAAAGGTTTGCAAAGTGCATTTAGTTTGGCGGTAGGTTTTCGAAGATTTATTTTGAATTGTAAATTATTTGTAAATTATTTATGTTTTTTTTATTATCATTCAAACAGTTAATAAACACAACCAAATAATTTTATTGTTCTTCAATACCACTGATAACAGAGATGTACGCAGCAGTTTAAAACAACTGTATCTCCGCATGTAGTGACATTTTTACTAGGAATAATCAATAATATTATAACCTCCAAAAATATTTGCTATTTCTACTCAAACAACATGTATATATGTAAAATATTATATATTATATATATAAATAATTTTGAGTTATATGTGTGTTTAAAAATATATGTATCTTAATTTAATTCTTTAATTCTATTGTATAAGTTAAAACGTTACTGAGTTCTTGTACCCTACAAATTACAAACTAATTACTTAAATGTAAGAAACATGGTATTTAATAAAGGCTACTTAGAAAATTTAATATATATATATATATATATATATGTATATTCTAATGTTACAAGAAATCTTTCAATGGCCATTTATTGAGTGTTATTAAAATGATATAATAATGTGTTCCCTTATTTTAATTAATGGCTTTAAAATTAAAATTTTAATATGTCTATATATAATTATTGTAACTCTGTTTAACTATTCATGTCAAATGTAACGTTTTGATATATTTTGATTCAACATTTTGACTTCTCGTTTTGATATTATATGAATCTTAAATGTTTACTCTGTTTGCTTGATGAAGATAGAGAGATTTACACAACAAACTGACAAGCTAAGAACAGTATATTTACTATTAAATAGCTAAATAACTAATTCTAGGGTAGGTAAATTTAAATTATATTGGTAGTTCAAATATCATTTATATCCCTTTAAATCTTTTGTTATTATAAGAAAATTTATAATCTTCAATACTCTTCATACAATAATCTACATAATATAAATTATTATGATAATACTAACGATAACAATTGATCTCATTACTAAGATTATACTTATTTTCATTAAAATCCTGAAACTAAACGTAATTTTTTTTTACATTTATTTTGTATTCCTCTTACTGTCCATCTGAGCCATTATATACTAACATAGACGGTGAAAATAACTGGGAGAAGACATTTATCGAAAATAATTGTTTATTAAAAATACATTACCTATATTTCCACTCAAAAACAACAAATATGAAATATTATCTCATTCTTGAAAAGAGTCAAATCAAGTTAATTAGAGTAAACATTTGTAACGTGTTAACTATCAATAATTATAATTAAGTAAGCCCACACCAATAATAGTACTAACATAAATATTTTGACAAAACTTAATGCTTTTAATTTTTTTATTGACTGTAGTTTTATGGAATATCGGAGATGGTGCCAATCGAAAAATGAAGCCCCCTTCATTCTTCATAGAATGGTTCCAAAACCATTTGTTAAAAATTGTATCAAGCTATTAGCGGGTAAGGAATATTTTTTAGCTAAAAACTATATTAAGTTATGTATTTTAGAAAATGCGTACAAGAAAATTAATAGTAAATTTGTAAACACATGAGGGCTACCAGTTTAAATTGTAACAAACTTAAATCTGATAGCTCTTCTATACTAAACAATGTATGAGTTTCACTGGAAGAA
>CABFWB010004680.1:0-41195 GCA_902151455.1 Timema bartmani
GAGTTTATCCTCTTGAAGCATGACTTTTTTGTTTAGATCTGAGAAATCATTTCTCAAGTGATCAATTTCCTTTTTAAAATCACTTTTAAAATTTCTCAATTTCAATTAGAATTGATCCACTAGCTTCCTGAGTCGACCCAATGGTTTCAGTCACTCCACTATTCACCCGGAACTCAAGGCTATGAATCGTAGCGTTCACACCTGCTTTGAACTTCTCAAATCTTTCAAGTACACTTACTTTTCATTGTTGGCGACATTTATACGTGAAACAGATTTTATACACGAACAATAAAACAAAGTCGTTAGAACTTTACTAAAGCTGTAATAAAATAAAATACACAACACTTGGCAAACGTAATTACTTAAGGCTGTATGAAATATAACAAATATAGTTAATTATTATTAATAATGAATGCAGTTGTGATATTTTTGCCGGAGCCGCTACAGACACATTCTACTCACTTTCCACCATCTTGTCTTCGGGTGGGAAGTGTAATTAAATATAGATGATAGTTTTAAATATGTTATTGAGACATGTAGGCCTCTAAAGAGCTTTATATCTAATAGATGAGGCAATATAATATATTGCATATAACTTTATGTATGAAATAAACAAAAAACTCCATGGTGTCAGCCCGCAATCGAGCCATACCAACCGAGTGGCCGCCGTCTATTGGTGAAGATAGTGCCAACTTCTGCCTATAGAGTGTGTCATGTGGTCAGCACAACAAACTCTCCGGCCGTTAATATCAGTTTTCTAGACCGGAACCGCTACTTTTAACTCTATTAGCCCCTCATTTGTTCTCACAAGGCTGAGTTGACCCCGTTCAGGTAAAGTTATAATTTAATATATCACAGTAATTTATAACTTTCAGGGTATTCCTTTTTACCATTTCTTCATTAAAATTGTTTGACTGACCTTTTTTTATGCTTGAAAACCCTAAAACATTTTAGGCAAAGTTAATATTTAGTAAATTAATATATATATACTATATCTATATATATTGTATACATATAGTATATACATAATATGTATATGTCTGGTTCCTCATCCTTCTATGTTTTCTTCTCTATTTCATTAATTTGTACAACTGTATATTTTTTTAAGGTTCTCATCGACCCTTTAGAGGCGACAGGACGGGTTTTTGTATTATTTTCCCGTCCATGAAACTATGGATAACTTATTAACAGCCCGTCAGGGCGCCACATGTCTTCTTATTTATTTGTAATTATAATGTCCAGTAGCGATCTACGATCTCTGGGGCTGGTGTTCGTTATTTGTATTTCTCTATGTTCAATGTTTTACATGTAAATAACTATTCATTGTTACAAAAGATAAAAACCAACCAAACAAACAAACATAATATGTATATATACAGACCATACATATAGGCTATTTTAATGGTAAAAAGGTGTAATTAGTTAATTCTTTATTTTATAAAGAGCTACTACAGATTACTAAAAAAAATCAAGAGCTCTAACATCCTCTCTTCGTTGTTCCTCGAGGCAACCACTCACGCACCCATGCACTTTCAACACCTCCTGAATTTGAAGCTCAAGTAAAGGGCTGAGGGGTGGTATTTAAAGGGCTAAACTACCACCCACTCTTCAGGAGCAAGGGGTGCTAAATGAGGTTGAAAGGCGAGGGAGAAAGCCTGGATTGAGATTATGTGCCAAACAAACAATTCATGTCTCACAACCCACAAAATGTTGAATATTACTAAGTCAAATTGAGTAGCTATACAGTGGACCTACATTTGTTAGAAAATATTTTGGAGTTTATATTAAACTGAAATCTTAACAAGACGAGCCTTTTAATATAACGTACAATAACTTTATTGTTTTTTTTTCTAAAAAATGTTATAAATGTTTAATACATATTCTTAACTTAATTTAAATAAATATTTTATGAAAAGGGTTTGCATTAAAAAATGAAAATTAAATTAATAACTATTAATTAAATATCAAAATTAAGGCCACGCTTCAGTTAGCAACAAACGTTCTCAAATCTTCAAGCCTCCAGATTTTTAGAATTTGGAGGGCCCTGATATTTTTTTGTGAGTTCAATAATTCTGTCAGCCTCCCTGACTCCACTGAAGAAAGCACCCTGGGTTGTGCTATGATACCCGGGGCAAGTAGCCTCCCCGGCGAACAGTAATAATGGTGGAACATCCCCACACTCCCCGGGGATGGGCGCCCCAAGGTCACATTGGTGCCCCACTGTGGACCTTATACCCATGTAACTGCAAGACCCACAGAAATACGGGTCCATGTACCAGGCCGACCTCATGATGGTGTTGGGGTACGGCAGGCAAGGGTTGCCAGTAAACCTTTTAAGGATGTGCGTGACCCGCTCCGCCACTTCTTCATTAGATGATTTTTCCATGACAACCGACTCAGGGCCTCCTATCCATGCGCACAGCACGTGCTTACTGCCAGCCACAGGCTCGATGTGAGTAATCCCTTTCGACCAGTCAGACCTCCTTGCCAGCTGATCTGTGGACCAGCCAAGCCTCACGATACCGTCTCTAGACACCCAGAATGGTTTTTTGTACTCAAGAAAAATCTTGTCCATGCAGCCATAGCCAAGCCTGTCAATTGCGATCCGTTTATCATCTGGGAGCTCGGGACAAAACAACTGTTTCGCGGTGTTCTTGAGGACTCCTAACGACGCGGTCACGATGACGTAATCGCACACGTATTCCTCGCCGTTGAAACACTGCACCTTTGCACGGGGGCCCGCGGTTTCTTCCGGGTCCCACATGATGCACTTCACTGGGGTGCAGTACTTGACACAACACTCAGGTAGATCGCGGAGTAAAGGCGCTAAAAGGCCGATGTGGCCTAAAGGGACTCTCACGTTCCCTCCAGGGATGACGATAGAGCTCCCGTAGTGATCGGCGGAGACAAGGGAGAGGTCGTCACCTATCTGTGCCCTTAGGGTGTTGGCTAACCCGTTCATTACTCTGGACGCGTCGTCCCGGTCGAAATCGGGGAACCGGGAAAGCTCCTGGTCTATATGGCTGGCGAGGAACTCTCCCAGCGACACGTGCTGCTTCACGTTGTTGTCGGACGCGAACAGATTGATGGCTAAGTTCTTAATGAGGTGGAACGCCTTGGTGGCGGCTATGGAGACGGCGAGGCTCACCGCTCGACCGTCAGTGGTGTAGAAGTATCCGGCGCTGTCGTCGGACCGGCTGAGAGGGGTGTGCAGCAGACCCTCCTGAGTGGCGAGGGAAAACATGGGGTTACCCGCGCACGCGCCGTGGATCCACTGAGAGCCCAACTCCACGCTGGAATCGTTCAGCCAACAGGAGTGGATGCGGCCGCCAGGTCTAGAGCAACACAATCGCTACTAAAGATTTACATTCCGATCATCAACCACGAGATATGCTTTCCAGCGGGCTTAGCAAGCCATGCCTCCCATCTTCATCAATAGCGCAATCAGGAATTTACGTTGTTGAGATCAGCAACGGTGGTCGATGGATATAACGTGTCTCTCTCGCAATAGACTGGACTCCCAATGGCCTGGAGATTGGGGATCAAATCCAGTTCTAGTGTACTCAGGGTGGTTTTTCATAAACTGTTTTACACTCTCTCATTATCTATATCTCCACGTAAATGTGAGTACACGTCCTCTAAAATTCGACCTTCCTCATTCCTAGCACATTAGTGTGATTAGTATATTTGCGTATAATCCGAACGGGTAGTAAGACGCGGTGCTAATAATAACAACAATAATAATAAGCACTTTAGTGAGGGATCAATATATTATCTCTGTATTAATCTTTCAACAGGAAACCTTAAGGGTATGAGTATTATTATTATTATTATTATTATTATTATTATTATTAGCACCACGTCTTACTACCCGTTCGGGTTATACGCACTTACGCTAATGTGCAATGGTAGGGTGATTGTGAGATGAAATGAAGGACCTACAGTTTAACGTGGAATCCGAACCACGGTGGAGGCCTAGCATTCCTCACATTCACAAGTTGTGATTAATACACGTCTTGTCAGAGGTGAAGGAAGGGTTTAGCAATCAGATAAATTTGTGCCGGGACCGAGTATTGAACCTTGGAACCCCAGTACAGAAGTCTGACACCTTACCCCTAGACCACCAATTCACAAGGTTATTATTAAAGTATACGGTAATATAATGGCAGCGTTTGGATATTAATAGAAAATAAACGTGAAAACAGGAAGGGCCGTGCGAAGGTCGCTTTTAAAAATGTGAAATTAATCTTTAAACATGCGAAGTAAGTCTAAGGTGAAGTTGAAGACAAGATTTTTGTATTTGTTAAATAATTTTTTTTTTCAACTATCCATTGAGTGCATCTTGGTAAAGATAAATATTTAGAGAGGTAAACAAAATCACGTGAGGTTATTTTATGCTGACACATGAATTTAACTATTCTTGTGTAGTATATGTAATTTAATCACCAGTTGGTGTTAAATTACTATTTAGTAGGTGTTATAAAAATAACTAAATGTTGAAAGATGTCATATTTAGTGTGATATTTCAAATACATCGAAGTTTTTTTTTGTCAGCATTCGAGCTGTACTCATGTTCATGTAGGCTACTAATTATGATACTATGTGATAGATGGATTAGGTTAGATTTATAGGAAGTATGCCCACAGTTGAGTAGAAAACTGTTTATCAAAAACGCCTAAGCTGGATTCGAACCCCAATCTTCACTTTTTCAGCAGTTTGAGGGTGACGCCTAAGAACATTCGACCACCCAAAGAGGGTGAAGTTTTCTTCTTCCTTCGAAATGTTTCGGAGAGGCAAAGATTATCGTGGTTGTCGAAGTCAAAGTGTAAGGAGATCGATTTGCCCTTCGACTTTTGACATCTCTAAACTTCGTACAACCTCCTAAAGATAAGAAACACATTGCCCTGTACCTATCTGTGGCCTCCAGGACAGTAAAGTTCCTAATGCCGCATTTGGTGAGTCGGTGTGCCGCGGAGAGTCCCGCTAACCCTGCTCCTATGATGGTTACGCTGGGTTCCTGAACGCAGGGGTCCAAGATGGAGGGGTCGATCAAACAAGCCCCTAAAGGTTTCTTCTCTCCGCAGGCCTCCATTTTGGGACAGATGGTCAGATCGCTCTTGTTACTATACACAACAGAGGAACGTGAACTGTTTGTTAGTTGCTTAGAACCAATGAGGTGAATGTTGTTATTTACTTAACATCAGCATTCCAACAGAACGAGAGAAAATATTGAAACAAACCCGTATCCAATAAATGCTACAACCCAATTTCATATACTTTCTCATCAATTGTAATTAAGAATTTAAAAAAATAAAAAGCTGCTATCCTCAAATAATTTGTACTATAAATAACATATTATATTGAATAATACATCATGCATAGTTCATAATATGGACCACTCTTCAAGTATATACTGTATTTTGAACAAATTTTTTTTATATTAAAAAAACTAGTTGTAAAATAACCTCAAAATTATTAATGTTTTTTAGAATAAGAAAATGCTTTCTTATTTATCTTTTAAATTCATTGAAGACATTTTAAAATATTCACAATTTTCAAAATCCACTTTATATGAACTATTCTTAAAACAATATATCTCTGGAAGTCAACACAACCTATACAGCAGGCCTGGCCAACACGTCGATCGCGGCATCATTTTTTGGTCGATCGTTAAATGTTTCGTGAGCGAGAAATGTTCAAATCATCGAAAATGGATTATGGTACCATACGCTTATTTTATATCCAAACGATCTTTGGCCGTCTACGTTGATATTAAACAGAGTTACGACACACGACTGATATAAGGCAGAGCAACACAGGCATGGCGAAAAACAATACATTTCAGGGCTGTGTACTATCTATCACTTGGGATAAGAGAGTTGATGAGCCTCATGAGACGTGGGATGCATCAGATCAGTGGCTTGGTGATTAGCAAATGCGCTGTGCTTCTATGTTAGTTTGGTTCATTCCTCGTTCAACTGCTTTTACCAACGTGTTTGATTTCTTATAACATTAATAAGGGCCAATGCCTTACACTCACACTGCATCCTGTAACACTAACAACAATTAGTGTCATATGTAGTGAAATAAGAAATGAGTGCTTCTAAAAAGAGTAAGACTTATAATTTTCCCAAAGAAAGGGGCTTGGTTACTTCTTTCTTATGATAAAAAAACAAATGCTGTTACTTAATTTATAATGCTTAAGTGACAATACCTAAAAAAAAGGGGGGGGAATTTGGAACGACATTTCAACACCCTTCACGGCAAGTACCAGTTGGACTACCCACTCAATAGTGAAATTAGAAAACTCAACTTGAAAAAACTTAAATCCAGGTTATCGACACAAAAACTTGGTTAGTAAAGCTAGCCTTACATTGTTCAAAGTAAGTCACCTTCTTGCAAAGAAATGTAAACCTTTTAGTGATGGTGAATTTATTAAGGACACGTTTTTAGGAATAACAGATGTACTTTTTGAACATTTCAAAAACAATACCGTGATTAGAACTGCTTTTCAAGACCAATAGTTATCTACAAATATTGTCATGCGGCGAATTAAAAATATGAGTGAACAATTGCAAGCCGATATAAATGATGTAACTGCAATGCCTTCTCTCCTTCTTTGTTGAGACTGGCCCTGTCACAGCACACCAGAGCTCAGAATCTTAAAATTTCAATAATTTTGTTCTTTGTAGACAGTATTTTTGTATTTAATCTCTATATGAAGATTTTTAAATATTGACGATATTATGGAGGGGATGTAGACCTTGGTAGCTCGCGGCTAGTCTCATCGAAAAAAGTAGATCACGGAAAAAAAAACAAATGGGCCAGGCCTGCTATACAGTATTATTTATGGCCTATTGTAAAACACTCTCAATATTCATCTTGAACAAAATTGTTAGCCATTTTTTAAATATAGGTCTATTGGATTTTCAAAAATTTGAATACTAATAAATTAGCCTTGAATTTAGGATTAGAATTAAATTCACTATTTTAACTCTAGGTATGAATATATGTAATCTAAATGTCAAATTTGAACAAAATTTGTCACATTGTTTCGGCTGTATACCAAGGTAAAGAACGACGGAATTGCAAGACCCACTTATTTGAGTTGGATGCATTTAAAACATCAAAATTCGATTTAATTTTGATGAGTCTGATAGATAGTATAAAGTATTATATTTATAATGGATTGACACTA
Source organism: Timema bartmani (assembly GCA_902151455.1). Taxonomy (NCBI): domain Eukaryota; kingdom Metazoa; phylum Arthropoda; class Insecta; order Phasmatodea; family Timematidae; genus Timema; species Timema bartmani. Next base: position 7,199 of record CABFWB010004680.1, read on the forward strand.
TATATTTAGTTTAGGGATACATAGCTATGGTCTTACGGACTATAAAGATTCCGAGCTTACAGAAAATCTAGACAAGGCTTAAGGCTTCATTCGTTTAATAGAGTAGATTGCTGGTTATGAGGTGGTCTGGGTGTTTGTTCAAGAAATATTTATCACTCTCCCTCCAAGCAAATGCGTGTACATATCCTAAAATATTATTTTCCTCATCCCTAACCTTTCACATTCTTTAAATTTAAAAATGACTTACTCCATGGCTTTCGGAACTAGGAACACTGTTACAGAAAAATTGAGCAAAGAGGAACATCTTTGTCCACTAAAGAGCATCAGAATCAAAATAATTTTCAAAGACCTGAATTAAAAAGTTTACATATTTGCTTATTGCTCAGAAATAATACGTTTAAAAATATATTTCAAATAAAAGATTTGTATCCTTAATAATAATACAACTTTACAATCAGTTTTTTATCTCTAATAGTAGCGGAGAAATAATGAAAATTGAAAAATGTATCCCATGTAAAGTACCCTCATATTATTTTCATAAGAAATTGAGAGTTTCCATATTGTTTATAATGATGAACAGTGTATAGATAAAAATTTTAATAAAACTCGTTAGAATAAATTTCGAGAAAATAGATTTTTTCACTTTTTGCCCTTAATTTTTGGGTTAGATATCTAATTACAATAACTCTTAAGGGGGACCTTATTAATACCCCAGATACCAAGTTTTAGCCAAATCAGTAAAATAGTTCCGGCTTTAGTCTGAGGTACAGACAGACAGCATTGCGAAAACAACTTTTTTTTTTGTTTCAGGGGGGTCATGAAACGTCGAAATTTATCAAAATCTCGAATTCGATTTTTTTGAGGATCACTTTTTCTCCGAGGTGTCGAGAGAAAGTAAAAAATAAAAATCTAGAAAATGTGACATGGCTTTCAGCCACTGAATTACGGATCCTTCAGACCGCAAATCGGGTCGATTCGAGTGAAACGTAGATTGTCATGAGTCTTACTTGTTGAACACATCAATCATTTCATATAGAGTTTCCACAAGCCAATGCTACCAACTAGGTGAAATTTAAACTTACGCGAGATTTCTTACGTATCGTTTACATTTCAGGGGAGAAAGGAGACATTTTATAAGACGAGACATTTAAAAAAAAAACTAAAATTTTAAAATGTTTAACTTAAAGCTCTTAGTGTCCTATGACACATTTCTAAGGAAACGAATAACAATGAAGTTATATTTTTCTTGGAAATGAAACAACTATTTTATTTATTTGTATGGTTTTTCAAGTTATTTCGGACTAAGCATACCTATTTTATTTAATAATAGAACGATATAATTATGAAACATGAAATTTTAACTATATTGAAGTTGTTCTTGAACTATGAGCAGTCTATTTATATAATAATGAATATATTTGTAATGTGTGATTATTTGAACAATTCCAGGTTAAGTACAAAATATGTTTACAATTAAGGTCGGTGCAAAAACATAATAACCCGCATTTAAGTAAAAATGTATTATCACTTATCTGTGATTGCTGGTATCTTACCTCTTGAACTACAGGATGTTTTAATAGTCAGTCAAAACTTTGAGGATAGCTAATATTGACAAATATTTTATTTATTTGTTATAACCAGATTTATGGATTTTATAGAGGTTTAAATGGTGTAGGTCTATACAGAAGTACCCGGAGTAACCGTGCAGTGAATTTCGTGGCTACCCCGGATAAAATTTTTCTTTACTTTGAACGGATAGAAATAATCTATTTACTTTATTTCTTCCGCCCCAGTTTTTAATGAATTAAAAAATCTAGAAAAATAAGTAATTAAAATCTCAGCATCTAGGTGTATAATATGTTTATGCACAGAAACTACTAGTTTCTGCCCTTTGGGTGTGGTAGATATCGGGCAATGCTCATGACAGACAGACAAACAAATTATATTGATTAATTCTAGAGTCATAATGAATAAAGTACAGTTTGATTTTCACAGGAAGCTCATGTTGCCATAATGACGGTGAATAAATATTACAATATTATCATCGCATTCACATTCTTAGTTTGTTTAATTAATATTGTAACGAGAAAATATACAGTAATCCACAAGGAAGTCTTATTTGAAGTTTTTGATAAATTTTTAAATTAGATTTATAATTTGGTCATCAAATAATTCCTAGAATGTCAAATTTCAGGGTGTATATTAGCCAGTATTGAATTCAATATAAATTAAATCTACAAATACTGAACTTATTGTAAAAGTATAGTAACAATTATTTTTTAGAAAGTGTATTGACAAATTGGAATGAAATACCTCCACAAATATTGTATCTATACCACATCTACAGTCGGAGAGGTGGTAGCTGACATCTAGCAGAAAGTACTTTATTGAAAACAATGGCTAGAAGTAACTAATGGCAGCCTATTCGGAAATAATTTATATTTGGCCGTGTCTAATGACACGGGACGTGGCAGCAGCCATTTGCCATATTAAATTGGCTGCTGACACGGTATTTTTTTAAACTGACCAATGACGTTAGCGCATTCGCCTTTTCAGTCAATAAGAAACCACGTTTCATTTTTGGCCAATGTACATTAAGCACGTGTATATAAAGGTAGGCGATCATTTGGAATACAGTTGATCGCCATTCCCATTCTTGTATTCGTTACATACGTTATAAAATGTATTGCCAAGCTAAGTATTATTTAAGTAGTTTATGCAACGTGTATCTAAAACATTGCATCAAACTTTGGCAAGATATTGCTTGGGTGAAAATAGAATAATTCCCATCAGCAACCTAGGGTCCATCTTGAATAATAAGGGCGGTATACACCCCTAAAGATACAGCTAAAAACGAATGTTGTGTGAAATATTATGAAAACTGCTTTGGGTATTACAACGAATATTTGTATAGGCTACTACTTAATGGAACTTTGATCATTAATAAACTAAATGTGCTGTTACCGTTACCCACCCACATCATGTAAAAAATAGGGGGTTGTAACACTTTTTTCTGCAATAAAATATGTCAGAGTAAGTATTACCAATTTTGACTTAAGATTACAAAACATGGAGTAAAAATTAACAAAAAAGGTGTCTTGGAGAAACTGTTTAGCTTTCCCCGTTTCCGAGATAATCACACAAGTTTGAGCTCAGAGACAAGTGTGTCTAACACAGCCAGCAGCACAGCTATACTGGCTCCCTACCTGGCAGAAATTAACACTTGTCTTTGAAATCAAACATGCATCATCCCTAAAGATTCTAATCATCCCATCTCTCAGAAACTCACCGCCTTCAATAGTCTAGTTCACCGATTATTAAATATCCCACTCAGTAAATCCAACTATAGAACTGAGCTCAACACTATTAAATTAATAGCCACTAACATGGGTCCTTTCACTCCCTCATCTACAAAATCATAAACAAACAAAAAAATTAAATAAGATCGCATAACTTCTCAACCACCCTTACTAATGATAGCCATAACTGTTATAGGAAAAAGGATAAATGGGTCAAATTCACTTACACCGGTCCCGAAACACACCACATCACAAACATTATTAAAAAGTACAATCCCAACCTTGCTTTTTCCACCTACAATACAATAAAGAAAAATCTCAGCAATAGCAATCTAAACAAGAATGATAAATATAATACAAATGGGATTTACATACTTACGGGTGAATGTAATAGTATCTATTTTGGGCCTGGCAGAAATCTTAGATTCCGCTATAAAGAACATATTTCATATTTCGTACACAACAGGACAAAATCAAAATTTGCAGATCATAAAAAAAAATCCAACCATCAACCCAAACCAATAGACCAATTCATGGTACCCCTTAATATTTCTCACAAAGGTAGCAAATTAAACACTGCCGAATTTTTTTTTTCATAAAAGCAGCTTTATTCCCAAACAAATCAATCATCAATGAACAATTACAACAATCCAACCAAATTCTTGTAAACTCATTAACACATCTATCTTAAAATATTAAAATACTGTAACCTTTGTTATCCTGCTCTTCCCTCCAGCGTAGTCAATGACCCGAACGAGCCGGAGTCGAGAAGATTAGTTTACCAGTCCCTCATTATTTGTCCTTCTATTAACCTATCCATCCTTGTTCTACTCATTATTTCACATTCATTGTATCAATAGCTATTTCCCAAACCATCAGTTTACACCGTGCTCATGTAAACTCTCGTTGCCTTGGCGCTATTTCGTTAGTCTTTTGTTTTCCCACATATCCTTCTGTTTAAACCACACCCCGATTAGTCTCAATCTATCAGTCTAAACATCACCTTGTGTTCCAGCATAATGACTTTGGTAAGTTTGTTTGTTTACCTTCTTTTTTTTTAACGTTATTCTTTGGTTTTTCACTCTATGCAGTCTTTCTAATAGTCTTTAATTTTATTTTACTGTGGCCATGATTATGGTATAATCATACCGAAACATGTCGGCAAGAATTGAATCGGCTTTCTTTTAAACACCGATTACCTGCTAAAGGAGTAATGGGATTAAACAAGAATAAGAATTAGATTATATACTTAAACTTATATTAATTACCAAAGTTTTAATCACAATTCAAGACCTTACAATTACATTCTTTTGTATCACTTTGAAAGACGCTATACATACGAGGTTAATTGTATTTAACTATTCAACATCAGTGTTGGAATGTAAACTATGTGTTATCCTCAATTTTTGATCTAGATATTTTAATCATATTTTAATATTTTATATATATATTTTTTACTTTGTAACCAGGCAAACAACTACCCCATTCCCCAGATCTAGGATGAATTAAAAGGTTGATGTCTGGAGAATAAGGGACATGCATATTGGTAAAGCATAGCCCAGATTTTGATAACAATATAGATAGTTTATTTACCAGCAATAACAATAACAATAATTTACATGGTCTCAAAGGCTAAACTGGTGAATTTTGGCGATTAATCAAATGATAACATATTTAATATATGAGCAAAGCGTTTACTAGTTTGTTACCTAACATATAACATCTCCTATAGTTAACTGGGTGAACCATGAGTAGACAGGTCTCCCCCAATATTGAATTTAGAACAAACAATTCATAATTATACATATCGAACTAAATATTTATGCATTGATAAAAATAAGAGCCTAATGGGCTATTTTAAATGGTTATAAACATTGTCTGATTCACCCCATAAAGGCAGGCATAAAAGGGTTAAATTTAAACGTTAATATTGTGCTGATACTTCAAACGACACGAGAGTTTGGCTTGCATAGTTAAAGTCAAACTCGCGCGGGACTATTAGATGTCGACCCAAAGTGGGGAGACGTAAACAATATCCCTACTTGCTAATAAAAGGTGGTATAAAACTCGAAGCAATGTATAGTTATGAAACCTGTCATCTTAAGCAAATGATTTGGAAAATCATCTAAGTCTTTTAAATTACATTACTTTAAATTTATCAAACAGCAAGAGCTACGCTGCATTAATAAATATATCACCTTATAATCCATTAAGTAACCAAAACAAAAAATGGGTGATATAAACAAACACCGATAACCTCAATATCAAGACAATTAAATTCTAATATGCATAACAACAAATTAATTAATGATTGTGGTTATCTTGAATTTTAAGCGACATGACAGACGCTAGCGCCCAAGTGGCGACAGAAAATTACTAAGTGATTCATATCTATAATTACTTCAAATCAAAGAACACTTAAGTTAGAAAAGATAGCAACGGCTATGCTGGCAAATATAAAATATTTATGATAATTTAAAGTCCAAATATAAACACGCCATTGTTAATGTTCGTTGAGAATTACGTAAAATTGATTGTCCAGATTTTGTCCGAGTACCAGAGAGCACCTTCCTTGGAGCGTCGAAATCAAATAGTCGACTTTGTATACAGAGACGTTGATATATATAGGAACTCGTTGCTAGGGAAGGCTGGTGGGAAATTTGAACACTTGGTCGGTGACGTCACTTAAGCCATCTTGTAGCTAATAGGAGATCACGTACGCCCGATTGTTTACGTCGGCCCATTAGACGTCTTCCATCAACACGTTTTCAACCACACACTGTTTTGATGGTAGAGCAGGTATCGTCCACCAGAGGCCCGGATAGTCACCGTCCACTACTCGAGGGAAATCTTGGCCGACCCATTTCTGTATAACTTCGACCTGGGTGGTCACAACATCTGCTGCGGGTTCACCATAGCTCGCTCGGCCCACTCGTCGAACTAGGACGTGACGGATGTAGGCCCGACGTGGAGGTTGTTCTAGGCAGAAGATACAAAAGTTAAGTGCATAAACAGCTTTAGATTGCAGGGAGTTTATCCTTGTATTATATGGTTTAATATTGTTCTTGCTATAGATCGAGATTACCGTGAACTACAATAGGGAAGAGTATCATTGCAGAAGGATTATTAGTCTCGAAGTGGGTAGTATGAATTCAATAGAGAGTCTATGCGTGAAGGTTAACATGTGGGTGGGCAGTATATTGTAACACAATGTTACAACTTATTGTCAACTTATGGTCTAATAATTGTTGTTGATGATGTCATTGATACATTTTTAAACTTATCATGGCATATTTATGCTTGTTGAAAGCACATTTTAACCGGTTTTTTAACATTAAAATATATCAATATCAACCTTTTAATAATTTTTAACATTTTATTAACTCATCAGTGTATTATATCCTTTCACTTTATATTGCTAATCTTAAGTTTTTATCTAAGTCTTAACCATAATCATTACTGTTCCTTACTCTATTATTATTTAGAATGTTTTCTAAACTGTTACAGAGAATTATCTATCTGCCCCAGTCATAGAAACACCGGGCTTATATCTTATAGAAAGTGGCCATTCAGGATTCTAGGCTTCTATACAGTAGAGACCGGCTTGTTACTAATTAGTATTGCCATAATCATCAAGTTTAACCACAATTAATATAGGCACAAACTACATTACAGATAAAGGTTACTAACAACCAGCAAGCTCTCATGCATCCCAGAAGAGAGTCAAAAATGAACATCTAACAGGGCACGGGACGCGCCAAAGGGGCAGCGACAAACCCACAAGCTGCGCACCCCAAAACAGGTGAACAAATATGCACATCGGTTCACAAGAACTAACAATTACCTAACTAGGTCTCAATAACGGGCCTTGAACAACCTAAATTCCTCCTTTCCTATCAGACGCAATATTCCCACGCAGGAAGTGAATAAAGTAGCATTATCTGAAATTTACTATAAACGTTACATTATACCGTAAACACATTACCGTGGTATCATTACTCTATTCGCAAACATGGACAGGCATCAGAGTAGACACATTCCTTCTCAACTTTAATCTTTTTTTAAATATATAGTTTTTAAACCATCAAGATAAAAGCATTGATTACCAGGGTACATGATTTGCTGTAGATAATATGTTGTAAATACTCTACTTTGGTCAATATGATTTTAATATGTTCAACTTCTTTAATTGATATGATTTTTAATATGATGTAAATAATTTACATTGCCTAATATGATTTTTAATATGTTATAACGTTTCGTTATTAATGAGGATATAATTGGTATTTATAGCCCCGTGATCGAGCGCCAATTATTACGATACGAAATTATTATTGAGATATAATTGCCCCGCGATTGGGAGCCAGTTACAAATTTTCTTGAATTGATTGTGAGATAATTGGTTATTACAGCCCCGTGATCGAGCACCAATTATTATGATATTTTACTTGAATAAATACAACTTGTAACGATGTTACAAGCGAGAAGAAACACAACGATATAACCCTCAGTAAAATGGACCTTACTCACCTCACAGCTGACTGAACGCGGCTGGCTCGTCCACCTACGTCACGACACACTCTCCCGAAAAGACCTCAACATAGACTAATGCGAGGCCGAAGTCCACGTCCCACTTGTAAATATTGGCACGCCCACAATGATCACGAACTCTATATTGACTTAAGTGGTTTCCAGTTCATCAAATAGAACGTTATCAGCGCGCTATATAGTTCCCAGTGTTACCCTTTTTCCCACCCTGAGCGCTGCTCACCTCCTTTTTTTGTTTTCTTGTCCTGCCGTCTTCCCCCTCTCTGAGAGAATTATGGGTAATTGTGATTGCTATATAATGACCTGTAAGCTTTGATTCCACACTGACTATACCGCTGGCATTTAATAGGTGAGGGTGCCTGCTTGAGTCTCTTCTGGGGTTTATTATTCAAAATTATTGTTTGGACGTCATTATGGGGGGGGGGGGNACATTTAATTTTTGTCAGTGCGCTCTTGCCGTTATCTACTTTGTCGATTTGTAAACTTTGGGTACACAGACTGGATAAGTTTAGATGATAGGAATTGTCAAATTAGATAATTGTAACATGTTAGTTTTGAATAGCGCTTTTAATGGACGTGGTCCAATCATATATTTATATGTTAGGTTTAGGTATTCTTCAAACTGTGTTTACTTCATACATAGTTACAATTAATAGATACCATATGTTGAATCTAAATATTTTTATGAACTTACGGACTTTAATATTGAGAATAGTCAAATTATATTGTAATAAAGTGTCAAGTTCCAATTTTGTGGAATGAGGGGCATAACCCACTTTGACCCATATGGTCTTTAAGTATCTTCGAATGGCTTTGCTGGCCAATTTGTATACAATTAGTTTAAACAATAATCTCATCCAGGAATTTATTACGTTACTTTAGTTAATGTTTACCAATCTCAGGCCATTTCTGGTAATTGTTGTGAGAGAGCATTGTTACATTTTTAGAGCGAGGTTGGAATTGTACCTTTCAAAACAAAAGACTTTGTTTGGCCATGTTTAACGTGTTAATAGTTCTGTCTTTTGTTCGATGGCTCAAGCTAGGTTATTGTATATTTTGAAGAGCGGCCTTCTGCCGTGTATATGAGAACATTTTATCTGGACTTAGTATTATGGGTTCTCCACCCGTGTGTAGGATAAATGTATATTGATATACTGTTAATGGAACTTTGGATAAGTTCACTTGTATATAATACTGCACTGCCTTTTTCACTTTTGATCTGTACAAATTATATATAAATAAACACTGTTTTCTCTTGTGACCCCTGGTTTCTTATTCCTAGTACGCTCTTCCATTTGCAAGGGCGTCACAAACTGTTAATGTTGCACACGATTTATTGAAGTGATTTTATCTTATACAATTTTACTTGAAATACAGGCTATTTTCTGTATATAAGTTAGTAGTACTGTCGTGATATTACACGTACTCTAGGTTTATGTCGTCGGCACTCTGTGTGTTCATACGCACAAACAACTTATATATGATATACCCCTTGCCCCTTGGACCTCTCGTGACCAGTGTCAAAACCAACTAATCGAAAGCGTCCCTACGACAGGTGTCTTGAAGGCTAGCTTCCTATTGGGTATGGGATGACGTCTCTTGCTTGTTTGGTAAATACTAAGGAGTTACATTTTGAAATAAAAAATAAGTTTTAATGGTGCAATCCTTCTACATTATTTCTGAAAAGCGCGTGATTCTTCATAGATGAAGTCTTAAAGGGATAATTTACATACAATTTATTGAAGAAAAATACCTTCATCCATGACTTTTTAAATATATGAGAGCGGTCCAAATCAGTATAGTTACAATGTTCAACTTTTTAATCGATATTATTTTTTATATGTTCAACTTTTTAATATGTTTTCATTCTTTATAAAAAATTAATAAACCAAGTTTTGAAAACTGAGCAAGTTAATGATTTAAACGTTTTCCCTTCCTCCTTTTTAGTAAACAAGATATAGCTAGTCTAGTGATGTAAACAGATTATATGTGAGGGAGATGGAATGTATGGATAGGTTCAAACTTGAACGGTTACTCGTCAGGTTCAAACTGTGTAAATGATTAACAGGTAGTGCTTAGGCTAAGATAGGTAGGGTAGGTTTAAAGTGGACCACTATTTGACAAAAACATTATAGCCTACGATGAAATCAAGAAAGTTGCAACACCATTCACTTATCATAGTATCATTTAGAATTTTGCTTGTTTAAAAGTATCCCCATTTCAGACTCTTGATGTGCAAGTTAAGGGATGAATGGTCGCAACGTTTAAGGTGTTGGGTGGAGAATTATGCATAATTATTTCGTACCGTTTCAGAATATTTAGAGGGATGGGTGGTAAGCAGGAAGGGCATATCGTTTAAGGTACAAGATCTTAGCTGTCAGGTATCAAGGAGCGGGTGTTAAGATGATTGATACATCGTTTAAGGTACAAGATTCAAATTGTTAAGTTTTAAGGACCGGTTGGTAAGCAGGGTGGGTGGTAGGATAGGATTAAGATAATTAACCTTGACATGATTAAGACAGGCAGACAAGTCCTGACAAGTTTAAAGAGAAAGTATCCCCATTTCAGACTCTCGATGTGCAAGTTAAAGGATGAATGGTCTCAACGTTTAAGGTGTCGGATGGAGACTGGTAAGCGGGGTGGGTGGTAAGAGGATGGATTGGATCAACACGGTCATGATTGAGACAGACTACCTCTTGCTCAGGATGGATACAGGAAGTCGCAGGAGGTAATAGTACAGGATGGGGAAAGGAGCGATTGGCGGCCATGGTAAGAGAAGGCTGGGAGGAGAGTACGGGATGGAATCTAAGGAGGAGGGGCAGAAACACAGGGACATAAGGTACTCTTCTGTAATCGAAAGACCATGGACATAGACCGACTCAAATCTTATACATACGTTTTATGGGGCAAACACTCATGCACTTAAGCTCTTTTGTGTAGTAGAAAGCACTTTAAAGGAATGTGTTGCTAAGGTAGAACATAATATTGAATGTTGTTTAATGTCTTTAAAAAGTCGTTACTTACCTCTTGCATTCAGTTTTTCCGCTATCTCCTTTCAAATATTTTCTTTATGCTGCAAATTATATCAGTATTCGTACTCTTGAACCAACATATTAAGTTTTCTTTATCCAGCACTCTTTGCCGACGTACTTGCCCTAAATAATTTAGTACGTTGTTATGTTTCATAAAGTCAGTCAAGATAGTTACATTGTTTTTTTAGTCACTAGGAAGCTTGGTCGGGGAAGTTCGTTTCTGTCCGGAATATTGGTGACGTCACTCCAGGCAGCCAATAATAATGCGTATAACTAGTGACGTAGGTATAACAAGCCGAGAAAGTTAAAAAATCACATCTTTGTTTTGTTAACATGGAGGACGTAAAGAGAACTTATGATCGCTTTACTGCCAATGAGAGAGAAATATTATTCGGCCTTATTCATTCTAAATCGGCTGTCATTGAAGATAAGCGAACTTCGTTTTCCGTTCTAATTGCAAAGAAGAAAGCTTGGCAAGACGTCGCATACGGTTTCAATTCTTATGCTTATGTGACACATGTAAGTACAGACTGTACGTTTCGGAAGTATGTTAGGTTTACTTATATTTTGATGTTTTTAGTTCCTTAAAATATTTGGTAATACTCTTTCATTCTATTTATTATGCTAGTTTCCTTGTCTTTTAATTTGCTGATATCTTACTTTCCAAGAGCTTAATCTGTTACACACCATGCCCTTCAAGCTGATATTAATGTTATTAAAGACAGTTTCAAATAATGCATAAAAACACATAATGGCTGTATCCGAATAGTCTACTTCACGCGCCCTCGACCCTTGACGCTCACTCGATAATTGCATTGGCAATCACGTGATAAAAGTGTAATTTTATCGAGTCTGCATGAAGTCTGCGTCAAGTCAAGTGTACTTGACTATTCGGATACGGCCAATGTATTTACTTTATATAATCGCACATTATAAATATTTGATAAAAAATAACCATAGGCCTAAGCCCTCATTCTTACTACACCGGTATAAAACTGTTAGTTAACACAACTTGTTTACAGTCAAGCCAAGTCCTATAAAGCATTATTTATTTTTCAAAATAAGGAGAGAAGCAGGGCTATTATGAGTACGACGCAAAACGTATTTGCAACCGTTAACAGAGAGATGCTAGACTTTGTGTCAAAAGTTATTATGCGAAAGCAAAGTCCTTGCAAGCGCAAATAATTATTTTCCTAGTAGAGTGATGCCAAGTTGTGCAGACTTTTTTTTACTTGTCCTTTGGTTTGTGTTACGAGGTTGTTTGTTAGGTTTTGTAATTTATTAGGTGTTTGTGTTACCTGATTTAAACTTGCCTTATCATTAGCCCAATATAATAATCTCAAAACGTTTTTGTGTGTCACATAATCTAATTAAATAAGCCTATATCATAATGTAGGCCAAGAGTGGGGATAGATAGTACGCTTATACTGAATGTTAAAAGAATATTTTCTTTGAAACATAGCACTATTCAAAATGCATTATTATTCACCATATACACACTGATAATTGGGACATTCCAATATTAAGCTTAATCGTTTGTAAGTTTTATAGTAGGTGGAGGTTAGGCTTCAACATATTTGGGGTGCTAGTAGTATGTTGACCCACCTCATCAGTGTTGCCAGATCTTAACAAATATTTCGTGAGATCAGAGTAAAAAAAAGTCATGAGATTTAATAAAAATTTTAGGAGTCTTTTGGAAAATCACACATAATCAAATAGTAACGTAAATCTAATAAAAATGTTCTAGACAAAAGTGATGAGAAAAAAAAATTAAAATAGTTATTCCACTCACCAACTCCTTTAGTAGTAAGTATTGTTGGCTTTTTTTTGTTATAAGACTATAGTTTCAAATAACAAAGCACAGGTTTGGTAGGGTTGCCAAATTGACTTTTTTTTATGTCAACATTTTTTTTTTCAGTTTTGCTGACATCAAAGAATTGATTTGGCTTGTTTGGCCTTTTTATGTCAATTTTTTTTTAATAATCATGCGAAAATTACGTACCATCCCATTTTAAAAAAAAGTAATTTTTACTCCAAAATGGCAACACGAAAACGTCTTCATCTTATTAAAATCGGTATAAAATATTTGTGGAATCATAACTCCGGATACTAGGTAGCACTACTAAAAATATTATTTATAGCTAGTCACCTGTCTACAGTAATATTTTTACCTACATGAGAAATATGTTTTAATTAATTCTGTAATTGTAAGGTATATTCACTAAATAAAGGACTATCCCACATATAAATAGAAACTAATCAATAATCCAGGTGTCATTTTTCAATTTTCAGAATAATCAATGCTTAATTTTTTGAAATTAACACTTTTTAATATATATTTTGTTTTTAGGAATACTCTTTCTTGGGTGTTTGTTGAATATTGAAGTTTGTATATTGCGTCTGTTTCAGTTTGTTATTAATAATTTATTGTCAGAAATCAGAATCAACGCAATATAAAGAATGAATCTTAATTGACTAATATATGTTTAAATTTGTTTCACCTTTTCTCTAGTATTGCTTGGCTTTGAATTAAAATTATTCTATGGTAGTCGTCGGCTTCTTCCTATGTAAAATCATTTTCATTTTTCGCTGGAAAAAGATAAAGCGGTGGGGGAGGGGGGCTGTAAAGTAAATCCAGTTTGTTGTAATATTTCATATTTCATGAGATTCCTATTTAATTTTGTATTTTCTGGGATGATTTAAAATTTCAGGAGATGCAATGAAATTTCGGGAGACCTGGCAACACTGCACCTCGTGGTGCAACATTGCCAAGACGTTAGTCTCCTTGGTCTAATTTTCCATTGGTGGGGAGGTTGGGGTTTGAATCCTAGCTGGGTGTGATGAGTAATTTTATTTTTCTAAAGGTTTTCCCACTCTCCCGCTACACAAATCTGAATTCTATAACTTAACCTTTATCATCTAAGTATACCTAAGGTAAAACACATGGACAGACCAGTTAACAAGATAATAAAACAATGGGCCTAATCTGTTTAAGATGCTTCAACAAAACTTTAACAATGTAAGCCTATTGAAACTGAATCGCACATAGGCCTACAGTAGTATTTACTTTCCACATTAATGTGAGTTGTAGGCTTATGAAATATTACAGCCAAGACTGGAAATAACCAAAATAAGCCCTAGCTTAATGTTTAAATGTGGTTTGGTTTAGGTCTAGGTTTTTTAATTGTAAAAGGTTAGCCAAATATATCTGAAACTGATAATTAGTAGTTAAACCTAATTATCTTGAAGTGAATAGATTGCAAACATCTCATTATAAAGAAATATAATATCCTTATATTCTTAATCACTTAACTATAAAGTCTCAAGAATTCCCTTTAAATAAAAGATGCATTTTATTATTTTTAACAATCCAAACCACCCTCTCGTTCACTTTATTGTAGGCTGACTGGGTATAAATGCCCATTGTTTTTTGACATTAAGTTGTAGAAAATATTTGTAAACACTATTTTTGGGAGTCCTTGAACGCTTTCATCAACTTTAAATAAATAGTACGGAACTCCGCACAGACTTTCTTGCACTATTGTTTAAAAATTGAGATATTTACTCAAAACTCATTATAGTAAAATGAAATAATATACACTAGCAAACTCAAGTGTAAATTGCACTATACTTATGTAAAACATTTTTTTAGTCCTGATTTTAAATTTTATAATTTTATTTTTAAAGAAGGTCCTCATTTGTGTGTTTGGACAAATCAAAATTCTCGATTTTGGGTCCATAAGGGTCAACACTTTGTATTAAAATTTGACTTCTGGTTAAAATTTTAACATCTTATTAGGTGTTTCACATCTTCAGGTGATTGCATTGCTATTTAATTCCTCATTTATAAATTATTGACCAATAAAAAATGTAAATATTGACTATTGAGTCTAAAATGAAGGAAATAGATCATTGTTGTACAAACATTTCTCCTAAGAGGTTAAAGCAAAAGTAACAAACTTTTTGAGAGACTTATATTTAATTACTCCATGGCATTACAGAATTATTGCGTTAAAACTTAGGTAGTATCTCTTTACAACTAAAGCTCACAAAATTGTATCAATATATTTGCCAATATCTCAGAAACTGTTGGCTTTATAAAAATATATTTCAAATAAAAGTTTTTTTATTTGGAATAGTACTTCAATTTTGCAAGTATAAGTTATTTATTATCTCAAATAGTTGCGGAGATACGGAAATTTCCACTTCTGTAAAGTACCCTAAAATTCATTTTCATAGTTAAACACCTAGATACGAATTTTAATCAAAATTGTTAGAGCTGATTTTGAGAAAATCAATTTTTTTCTCTTTTCACTTTTTATTAATCTACTCTTAATTTTAGGGTTAAACAGACAAACAGACAGACAGCATTACAAAAACCACTTTTTAGGTTTCGGGGGTAGTTAGACGTCGACCTCCATCAACATTTCAGGTTAGATTTTTTTTTTACAGTTTCAATACTTTTTACAGGTGTCCGAAAAGTTTATATATATATTTTTAAATAAATTGTGTATAGCTTGAAAATTATTGGTTATATAGAAATATGTTTCAAATAAAAGATTTCTATTATAAATAGACCTACATATTTGCAATGATAAGTAATTTCATATCTCAAAGAGTTACATAGATATGATAAATAATAAGAATTTACGCATCATAACGGAACTCTTAAATTCATTTTGCCGAAATATTGAGAGTAGCCATTTTTTTTGGAATATTTATAGAAATAAATGATAGATATAAATGAAATTTAATCAAAATCATTAGAACCGATTTTGAGAAAATTGACTTTTTCTCTTCCTTCAGTAAACTACCCTTAATTTTAGGGTTAGATTTCCAATTCTAAAAACCCCTTGGGGCAACCCTATGAAAACCCTGGATACCAAATTTTAGCCCGATCGGTAAAATAGTTTAGGCTCTAGTCGGATGTATAGACAGACAAGAATTCAAAAAACCACTTTTTCGAATTCAGGGGTCATGAAACGTCAAAATTAATCAAAATCAATGTTTAATTTTTTTTATGATCACAATACTTTCTTAACCTGTAAGATAGTGAAAAAGTAATAGCTGGTTTTATTTCCTACTGTTGATATTGGAACAAGTGTAATATGTTCTGTGAAGATCTTAGAGAATAAAACTAGTTATTTAAAGTTGATGAAAGCGTCCAAGAAATCCCAAAAATAGTGTTTACAATGAATATTTTCAACAACTTAATGTCAAAACAATTGGCATTTTTATACCCAGTCGGCCTACTAAGTTAACAATAAAGTGACCGAGAGGAGAGGGTGGTTTGCATGGTCAAAAATAATAAAATGCATCTTTTAATTAAAGTGAATTCTTGAGACTTTAGTTAAGTGATTAAGAATATAAGGATATTATATTTCTTTCTAATGAGCTGTTTGCAATTTATTCACTTCAGGATAACTAGGTCTAACTACTAATTATAAGTTTTGGATAAATTTAGTGAACCTTTTATGATTAAAAAGAACCGAGGCCTAAACCAAACCACATGTAGTCCTGAACATTAAGCTAGGGCCTATTTTGGTTATTTCCAGTCTTGGCTGCAATATTTCATAGGCCTACAACTCACATTAATGTGGATAGTAATTACTACTGTATGTACAATTCAGTTTAAATAGGATTGCATTATTAAAGTTTTGTTGAAGCATCTTAAACAGATTAGACCTACCTTTTTATTGTCTTGTCAACTGGTCTGTCCATGTGTTTTACACTAATAGGTGATAAAAGGTTTAGATATAGAATAAAAGTATTCAGATTTGTGTATAGGGAGCGTTGGAAAACCTTAAGAGAAATAAAACCATTCATCACACCCTGATAGGATTCAAAGCCCAACCTCCCCACCATTGGAAAATTAGATCAAAGCTAGACTAACATCTTGGTCAACAGACTACTAACACCCCAAATGTGTTGAAGACTAACTAACCTCCACCTACTATAAAACCTATGAACAATTAATCTTAATATTGGAATGTCCCATCTGTATGTTGAAGGTGAATAATGATGCATTTTGATAGTGTTGTGTTTCAAAGAAAATATTCTTTTAACATTCATTATAAGCGTAGTATCCCCACTCTTGGCTTACATTATGATATAGGGCTAATGAGATGACAAGTTTAAATCAGGTAACACAAAACACCTAATAAACTACATAACCTTATAATGCAAACCAAAGGACAAGTAAAATGTTTATACAACTTAGTGTCACCCTACTATGAAAATATTTGTGCTCGCAAAGTGGTCGCCCATAATAACTTTTGACGCAAGTCTAATGTCTCTCTGTTAACAATTGCAAATTTGTTTTGCATCGTGGTCATAATAGCCCTTCATGGCTGTGTCTGAATAGTCTGCCCTTGTGCACTTGCACACTTTATTTGCTAGAAAATTGCATTGGCGTCGACCTAAAAACCGAAAGTCATTTTTGTTGGTGTCTGAATTATCTTAGTGTGCTGATGCACCCCTTACAATGCACACTTTACTAAAGGACACATTCAATGTGCCCCTTATCGCTCACTTTAATAAAGTGTGCTGATGCACCCCTTACAGTGCACACTTTACTAAAGGGCACATTTGATATCCATGGTGACCAAGATCTCGAGAAGGCTGCATAGGTATCGTTCGCGACTATTCGGACAGATTTACACTTGGTCACGTGATTGCCAGTGCAGCTATCAAGGGCACGAGTAAAGTTCAACGCTGCATAAGTAAACTATTCGGATACAGCCTAGGCCTACTATTTCTTTTAATGAGTATATATTTGGCTTAGGTCTATATTTTCAAACACTTAACTAAATAAATCGGCACTTCATTTTTCTTTCAGGCATAGTCATAGAATTTTTTCAATAAAATGTTTATTTGGTTTATTTACATACATTATCAAACATTTTTAAGTATCCATTTATTGTTTATTCCTAACATTAAAACAGAGAATAAATATTATTTTTATTGAACAGCGATCAGCACCTCAGCTGAAGAAATGTTGGGAGAACGAGAAGGCAAGGAGGAAGAAACTCCTTGCCGCTAAATCTCGAAGGAGAATGGCGACTGGTGGTTTTACACCTGGGGAGTCTACAGACCCTGAGCTTGAGACAATCCTTAGCACTCCCATTTCCTACTCTGTGGACGGTACTAAGGATTGCGACACAGTTTTACCTCCAGCTCCGAGGTCTGAGGAGAGTAGTGCAACCCAGTCTCCACCAGAGGCAGCAATCCCTACATTTTCTGGTGAGTATTTGTATAAGAATATGTTCAGTGGGTTGTTTTGTAAGTAATTTTTCTTTAAAAATTCCTTTTTTTTATTTGATAATTGATTGTATGATATCAAAGATCTTGAGCTCGCTTATAGGATTATGGATTTATAGTAATGAAATTTTACATGGGTTTGAATTTTAAAAGACAAACATTTGATCATTAAATAAAAGTAAACAAAATCAAAACAAAAAAAAAAGCAAAATATACTAAACATAATAGACAGCAGTACATTGTGACAGATTAGATAATTTTGAAATATGTGTGATAAAAATCGTTGAATACATTTTATCAATAAACACAAGTAGGCCTAAAAAAATTAGAAAGTTCCCTTGAAATAAAGATGAAAATTGAGGAAAATTAATTAATATTGTAATAATAAACAAGATATTTTCAAGAAAATAATATCTACTCTAAAATGTTAATGAGAAAACATAACTTGAAATTATAATTGAAATATGTGTGATTATATTTATGAATACATTTTATCTAAATGTGAGATAAAATAAGTAACTAAAATAAGTGTAAAAAATAATAATAGCAAATAAAAAATATGAATTTTACTTTGAGTAAAAAATGAAAACTGAGAAAAATTAATTAGTATTACAATAATAAACAATACATGTAGGTATGTTCAGGGAAAAAATAATATATTCAAAAATGTTTATTGTTTACTCTAAAAGTTAGTTTACTGAAAACCTGTTTTTGAAAATTTGGCTCCAAACTATCATTTACTTTATGAGAAAGTTTGTGCAATTGTGTTGTACCATTTATTTTTCAATATGCTGCTGATAGATTAGATTGACTAAACACCAAAGAGTGAGTTTAGGCTATTGAAGGAAATCAAAGGGTGTGCGAACCGTGGCATTAACTTCATCTGTCCTGCTTCAGTGGCAGCATGGTCTAAGGCACTACTCTCGCTGTAGACTTGACTTCAAAGGACAGAGAGATCGGGGTTCGATATTGGTCGGGTCCACAGAAGGTGATTTTTCCTAAATGGTCTCCCACTTTTCTTCAATGCAAATGTGGGTTTATTACCTATAAAATGTTTCCTTCCTCAGCCCTACCCTATTAGATTAAGTATAATATGTGCGTGCATAACCTGAACATGTTGTCATATAAGTTTCTTTTTACTACGTACATATTTTGTTTGTAGGTACCTCGTCATCTTCGGTTCTTGTGCTAACATTACCACAGGACACCATTCCTAATGCCTTACACACGGCTGCCAGCTGTCACACTGAAATGCCAGCTTCCTCTTCAACTGTAAATACCCCTGTAGCAAGCAAATTGTGCAAGGGTGTTCCAATTGAGAGGGTTGTAGGGCAATGTTTGAACCGAGGCACTGCAAACTCCCTTGAAGAGAAACTTCGGATTCAAGCCGCGCGACTAAAGTGTGCTCAGCTTCGTGCAGAAAATGAGCGATCAGCTAGGATGGAGAAGGAGATGCTTGAAGCCGCGGTACAGGCTGCAGCACATAAACAGCAGCTTCATGATCAGCTCATGAATCACCAAAAGAAGCTGTTTGAAAATCAGAATGAGTTGCATAAGCAGCTCATGCTGAAAGAAAAACAGCAGCTTGAACAGCAAAATGAGGTGCATGAGCTGCTTATGAAGCATAAAAAGGAGGCGCATGAGCTGAAATTGAAGCTGTTGCAGGATACAGTCATGGACGATATCTAGTGAGTTTCTTTGCCATTGTTATTGAAAACGAAGTTTACTTGCTCTTTAACGCTGGAATGGGTAAGGAGGAAAAATATTTTTTTTCTAACTATTTGTATGTTTTGTCCAACATGGAAATAGGCCTCCTGGGAAATCGCCATGTAAAAAGAAGGATTAACGCATCCTGCACAGTACCACGTGAGTTCACACTCTATGGTGATGCGGAAAGCTGTGTCCAATCTCTGTTTCCCTTATATCCTTTCAAAGCAAATGTAAGTATATTACCTCTAAAAGACTTCCTTCCTCATCCCTGCCACTTTAGAGTAATTAAATATTATGTATACAACCAGAATTTATATATTTTTAATTATTGGTCAAACATTTTTAAACTAGGTTGGGAGTGAATACTTCACCAAGGTAAAATGATTATTTTAGGTGTGTAAATCTCAAATCTTAGGGGGAAAGGGACGTTCTCTCTCATTTACTTCCCTCCCCACTCACTCCCTCTCCAAGTATGCCTACATTCAACACGCATTAAAATCCAATCCTTTGATTTGTTTTAACCAATTTAAAACAAAATAAAATCAAAGGTAATGTCGCAAAGGGAAATTGCTCATTGCTAATAAGAAACATTTTACATTTTAAATATTTTAATTGGTATAAATTATTCCACTCAAAATTGATTATTTGATAGGGACACTTGTTTGTAATTAAACTTGTTATATAAATATATTTGTAAATTTAAAAATGACACCTAGACTCAGGAATCAAACCTGAGACTTTTGGCGTAGCTTGCCGTCCAGGAAACTTCTCGTGCTTGTGGTC
The DNA here is from genome assembly GCA_902151455.1 of Timema bartmani. Lineage (NCBI taxonomy): Eukaryota > Metazoa > Arthropoda > Insecta > Phasmatodea > Timematidae > Timema > Timema bartmani. The sequence goes on from CABFWB010004680.1 coordinate 27,831, forward strand.
CTTCTTAATCATGGGACAGAGTTTGTGATAAAACGTGGAAATCATCTGCTACTTTGAGTTATCATTGATGACGCAGCCACTTACAAGTAGAGAATGGCTTTAGGCTGCCTTTAGTACATTGATTGTGAATGGCATGGAAGTAAACAAACACTTGTACAATTAATTTCACATGAATAGCGAAGCTTGTAAAGTGGTCAGGTCTCTAGACCATTTCTTTTAAATAACTAAATTAGTTTGACATTATTTACATGTTAATAGGATCATACTGAAGTACTAAATTTATAACACCTTATTGTTTTCCATTTGTCTAGGCCTAATTTAAGCTATATGTTAGAATCAAATGTTTTAATCATATCTAAGTGTTGGGTTTAATATTAAATATAAGTTGTCTAAATCTTAACCAAAGTTGTAAGCAATATTTGTTTTAAATTTCAAATCATTAACTTTATTTTTCGGCCTTTAACTTTTAAATCTAGTATTATTCATTTGTGTAAAGTCTTTGTGGGAATCTTAGCTTCATCCAAATTTATTACTTTTACTTTTAACTTGCTTTTTAATCTTATCAGTACCCGGAAGCTGTGAGGTGCACCTGTGTCTTGCACGTGTGGCCTCACAGTGGAAAGGGAAGGTTTGGCGCGAACTGCTAGCCAATCAGCATCCCCGATTAAGCGTCTGTTTTTGACCCTAAGTAGAAGGGAAGCGTCAGATGCAAGGCACTTTCGGTTCAGCACGCGAGTCGTGAAGACGTGCTGGAAAACTTCCTAATTAGCACGCGAGTCGATAGGACGTGCTGAGGGACTTCCTGATCAGCACGCGAGTCGTGAAGACGTGCTGGAAAACTTTCAGTTCAGCACGCGCGTAGTGAAGACGTGTGGATAGAAGCGTGCATAGAGATGGGTGGGAGGAAAACTAGGCCATGTGGCTAAAGGCCCACTGCATTAATTATTTTATCATCTTTTCATGTAATAAGTATTCTGTTTCATCTTTACCTTAATTAACCTAGTGCAAATGTCTTAAATGTTTCTCCATAATAAAACTTAAAACTTTTACTTCACAAGTTCCATTTCTTTAATCTGCGACGTCCTCTACCCCCACAATAATATTAAGTTACCCCGAGATGCTCTACCAAACGAACTGACTGCCGTGGACCGATAATAAGCTGAGAAGGTGAGGAGGGATGGTGACTAGGTACAAGCTTATATTCTGAAACTTGCAGGATATTTCCATCGCTTAAGATTCACTCTTCATGTACACTCATTTGATTACTACTTTTGTACTTATGGAAAAATGTTATTTACAAAGTTCAGATATGTTTACAACATATTTAGTTAATATGAACAAAGTTTTAATACAAATTGAAACTAACAGACTTTATAATTCTTCCCACATTTTTCTTCTTTCCCTAGGTCGGCTTTCTTCATCAAATTTACTCTTAGTAGTTTATTTTTCCTTTTTCTTTAGTTTTATCAATTTCCTTTATTATAAAATTATTTAGCCATTGGGCCAACTCATTTTTAAACATAATATACAATACATTTTTAAGAATAATCCTTTTGGCTATTTACAATCTCCAGTCCATTCATCATAGGACTGATGGTAACTGACAGTATCTCAATAATGTAAAAAAGGTGAAAAGAATAAAATATAATTATTTTTTTTTGTGAAAGTTTAGACTGCCAAAAGTGACGGCAACTCAACATAGGTTCTTGCAGATCATGTGGTTTGGCGATTGGTTACATGAGAGTGGATCTAGTAACTTTTATTATGTCAGTTACCACCTTCATTATGGGGAATGGACTGTATGTAATTGTATCTGTGCAGGTTAAGCTGTCATCTCGGCCTGTGGTTGACCAAACATTGACGACTAAACAGAGGGATGACAAGAGTTATAGAAAGTGCTCACCCCTCCCTCTCTTGCTCCATGTAAAGAAGTGGAATCATCTCACTGATGATGGCTGTCGTCCTGATCATTCTGGGAGATTACAGGCGAGCAGAGACTTCTCACTGAAGATTACACAGCCATTCAAACGCACAATTCTTCCCACCCTTGTGATCCCTTTCTGCCCATCAATAACATTTATAATTTTTGTAATTTTTTATTTTTAAATAATGGGCAGGATAAAATCAGGATTACAACCTTTAACAATCTCCTAATCCCCATGATCAAGGGGCGCAGAAAGTTTAAGGGTGTGTGCTACAAAGTTAACATAATATAAATAAAATTTGTATACAACTATATTGAAGTGAGAAGGATGGATGTAATTCTATAGCAAAAATTTAATGTATAGAATGGAATGTGACCATTGGATTATTTTACTAGCATTAGACCACTCGCTACTCATCTAAATAGTCCCTACGGTCTAAGGCGTCACGCAAGTTTTAGACAGGCCTGCTAAGAACGGCGTTCAATCCCAGTCTGGTTCACTGAAGGTTTTTTTTTCCTAAACGATTTCCCACTCTCCTTCCACGCAAATGGGGTAGACTAAGTTCACTGAAGGTTTTTTTTTTTTCCTAAACGATTTCCCACTCTCCTTCCACGCAAATGGGGTAGACTACCTCAAAAATGGTTCCTTCCTCATCACTATCCCATTAGAGTAATGATCATATATAAGTATAATATGAACAGTTAGTAAGACACAGCGATAAAAATAAAAAGTAAGCCACTACCACTGATTCCTTCCTCCAAAACCAAACGCCAATAAGTTTAACACAATCCTTATTATAGTAATCCAGTTCAAACTTTTGATAGTTACAAAATGTGTTTTAATGCAATAAATAAAATGATAGAATTTTGGAAACATAAAGCACAAATAAAAGTAAAAATACACCAACACACATTTAGTGTTTTTACTTTCATTTATGATTTATGTTTCTGCAATTCTATCATTTTATTTATTAGTTATTATATTTTGCTTAGTGCACTCTATTTAATTAATAAAATAGTGTTTTTGAGTATGTAGGTGTGTTGAAAGAGCTACTGACTAATTTTTTAGAGTTGTGTAACCAAACCACTAGGTCCAGTCGCTGTATGTAGTAATACTATGAGTCACGATGGGCGCTATTTGTAACAATACTCCTTCGAACGTTGAACGCTACGAATACTAATAACTTTTCCATACGATGATTCAGCATGTAGATACCGGTAGTTTATTTTCACAAATTTTAAATTACAGTTGAACCACTTTTGTCAAACATGTAAACAGTATACATACTATACATTAAATACACACAGTATGCACATATATTCGTACATAGTGTTACAATCGTTCGAAACACATCTACTCGATTCGACGTTTAAGCAAAGAAGTCCTTTACAAAACTAGCGTCTTGCTAAGCTTGGGTCTGTCTACCCGTAGCTATTTAACTCTCGAACCCAGATCACTACTTAATTTCTTTCCATCGACCAATGGGGTTATTCTATCTGAGCGCGAAAACTAAAAATAGACACGGCTTTACTCTGCACCTGTTCTTAAATAATACGTAATACAACTGTACTGTCCTTAAATTAATAGGAGGTCCAAAACACAAAAATAAAAAATAACAGGGCAATAGGAGCGAGTGCTTGGAGTTCTATGCTTTGAAAAAATTCAAAGACCAGAAATCCGCTACTCCCACCAGTTGCGGATACAAATATTGGAGCGGTCTACCTCACAAAGCTTTTTTAAGGATGATTTATAACTTTTAAAAAAAAAGTTCCTAAACTGAAAACTTAACAAATAACATATACAACATAGATTAAAGTTACCTAGGGCATGCTTGATTATAGTTATGAATAATATCATGAATTGTTTCAAAAGGTATTTATTTATCCATGATTCAATCTTTAGAGAAAATATATAAACATATGACAATGTTGATAATAGTTAAAGGAATTTGAGACATTAAAGGAATATATAAATAAACAATTAGAGAAAACCTCGTAGGTTTTAAATATTACTACACAACTTGCACACGTAGTTAAATCGCCGTTATCCTAAATAAATCACAAGATGTAATAAGGCGTTAACTCAATAAAAAATCTTAAATAGGTTTACTTTATACAATNGGAAAAATCAATATCATTACAGTTGCTCTTTTTTAAAAAGATAGTCTTTCACCATGTTGATTCCTGAAGTATGAACATAAATTTGATATCAAAAATGTTTCCCCACTTTTCTCATGCTCCATTAAAGCTGTTTATTCAAAGAAACCTCCTTTGTTCTCAGTTTCCAAATTGTGTGTAGATGAAAAAAGTTTGATATTTGAAATATTGACAGCTAATTTTACAATCAAAAGTTTTAAAAGGTGTATATTTTAGTTAGAATAGAATAATTAGCTAGTATTTCACTAGTAGCATATACAATTACAGCAAATATACAAGTTATTATTCCGCTATATATTCTGGATCCTCTGTGGGGCTCCACAAAATACGCCATTTTTCGTTGAGCATACCTTCTAAAATTATTAGAATTAGGAGATATGACTGATTAGACCTCATTTTGTTTTGAGTTTGCCTCTCTTATGCAAACTGATTTAATATGTATTATAATGATTGTCTTTATGAATCAAGTTTATTAGAGCAGCATTTGTTTTTACAGGAACTAAAAGTTTTTTTTTAATTGTCATATATCATAACACTGTACTTTAGTCATTGTAAATTTAACTGATCTTATTTTTTTTATTAAATGTGTTACCAAATTCACACCTTGTTTTTTCATTGAGCGAGGAATTTGTTTGCATACAAAACAAGTGCTTTGATTAATGTTGTATAAACTCTAATTGTCGTAGGAAGAATGGGAAAAATTGATAATAAATCACTACCTATTTTATAAGTAACAGTACTGATAGTATTGGTGAGAGCTGCATATCACGACTTGACATAAGAAAATTTGAAATTCATTCTAGTAACAAAATCAGGCATCCAACTGCCTCTCTGAATGGCACATCAACTGATTCCGATTCACTGGCTAACGGCTTAAGCCGTATAGACAAATATGATGGTGTAGCCACCACGTTGGCATCCTCTAGTTTGAACCGCTTAGTTATTTTGTTGACATAATTTGTCTGATGAATGAATATGGAATTTTCAATCTTGATTATCTCTATTCCAACAAACTAGGGAAATCTTTCGACACTTTATCTCAAGAGTTGTTATTTCAAAATTGTCTTTTAACTTGCTTAGTACAAATTTCAGAGCTTGTTTGACTTAACTAAAAATAAGTGCATCATCTTCATAAAGTGCAAGGAGAATTTTCGCTTCGTGAAATACTCCTTTATATACACAGCTGTCAGCATCAGATTGTTTGAATCTCCGGTTCCAGCATCGCGGACTCTGCTTTAGTCCATATAATGATTTGTTTAGTCTACACACCATTCCGGGTTCAACAATTAAACCTTAAACCCGCCTCGGTGGCGTAGTTGACTAATGCGCTAGTCGTGTTGAGCTCGACCGCCGAGGACGGGGAGATCGAGGTTCGAATCTCGGTCGGGTGAACTGGGGGTGGTTTTTCCTAAAATGGTTTTCCACTCTCCCTCCACGCAAATGCGGGTTCACTTCCTCTAAATTCAACCCTCCCAATTCCTAATCCATTAGAGTAATTAGTACTTAAGCGTATAACCCGAATGGGTAGTAAGACGCGGTGCTAAATATTATTATTATTATTATTAATTAAACCTTAAGTAGGATCCATGAATATTTCTTCCTTCAATTTACCATGAACGAAAGCCGTTTTAACATTAAATTGAATAATTTTCCATTCATGTTGTGCAGCTTTTGCAAGTAGTACAAGTCGTATTGTATCATATCTTAAGGTAGGAGAGAAGGTTTCATAATAGTCGACTCCATTTTGAGAATAGCCTTTAGCACAAAGCCTTCCTTCGTAGCGTGATATTTCTCCATCTTGTGCTCGTTTTATTTTAAAGACCTATTTGCATGCTATAGTTTTCCTCTCTTTAGATCCATCTTATCCCAAGTTTGATTTTTCACTGACGCGTCTAACTCTTCATGTATGGCTTCTTTCCTATGTACAGCATCAGGGCAGCTTGTAGCCTCTTATAAAGTAGATGGTACATCCTCCTCGGTATAAAGAGCCATAGCTTCAACAAAGGAGCATTCTTCAATGAGTCTTCTAGGTAAGCAAATTTCATCTCTAGATCGTAGTTACACTGTTACTTTGTAGCGGGAGGTTCTTCTGTTTCAGGAATTAGTGGGGGTTCTTTCTCTTCATATGTGGTAATATCCTTATCCTCTTCACTCTCAGTCAAGTCAATTTTTCGGTATGTTAAAATTTGAGTGGAGATGTCTTTATTGACCCACTGTTCGCTCTCATTAAAGAGAACATTTCTTGACACCTTCATTTGTTTAGTTACAGGGTCTAGCAACATGTAATTAGTAGAATTTCCATCATAGGTCACTAGTATCATGTTCTTAGATTTTGGGTTTAATCTATGACGTGTTAAATCTGGGGTTAACATATAGGCTGTGGAACCGAATACATCGGATATGAGAAAGAGTAGGCTTCTTTCTTGTCCATACTTCATACGGGGTTGAGTTGGGCGTCTGTGAAGTACCTGTCCTGTTCAAGATGTACACTGAAGTATTTACTGCTTCAGCCCACAAGTACGTAGGAAGTCTCCTTCCATGGATCATGGACCTTGCCATCTCCATGATGGTCCTCATGTCACGTTCTGAGCGTAAATTTTGCTCTTGACTATAAGGGGCTGTCTTCTATTTCTATTACATTAGTACGAGCCAAACTATGGAATTCTTCATTTACATACTCGCCTCCATTGTCAGTAGATAATATTTTAATGCTGCAATTATATTTGTTTTTGACAATATTAAAATAGTTCTTATAGGCATCAAAAGTATCATATTTGTGTTTCAGAAAAGAAACAGCTCTGTAACCAGAACAGTCATCTTTGAATGACACACAGTACCAAGCATCTCCAATCGATGGTTCAGACATCGGACCACAAAGGTCCCTAGACACTCGTTCACCAACCTGAGTTGACTTCTACGTAGATTTTGGAAACGGATGTTTGTGTTATTTACCTAAGGCATATGGCTCACAAAAGAATTCTTTACTCCCTGATAGATCTAAACCAGATGTTAATTCTTTAGATACCATTTCTTTAATAGTTCTTACATTCAGATGGCCTAGGCTTTCATGCCAAAGTCTAAGGTTGGATTCAAATGAAATAAAATTCGATTCAGAAGTGGGAACTGTACAGAAATACATGTAATACGAGTTGATGGAGCCCCTCATTCCTTCTGCTAATAACTTATTATTATGATAAACTCTTGCTTTATACTCTTTTGATTACTTTCTTGTTGTTTTTTTGTGAGAACACCTTGAGAAAATAAGTTCCTTTTAGTTCCGGTACAAACACTACATTCTCAATTATGGAATCGAACCAACCAGTAGGTATCAACTTTTTAATTGTATGGTACCTAATACATTAACAGTCAACCTGACGTTACTACCAATCATTGTAGTCGATGGATTGCCCAACTGCTCCAAGGTAGAGAAATATTCTCTCTGCCCCGTCATACGTGAAGAAACTCTGCTGTCCAATATACAAGCATCCCTCTCCGTGACAGAGCCTATGGACTCAAAGGTGTTGAACGCTGCGAAATTACTCTGACTGCTCAAAGATTTTTTCTCAATTTTATTTTCATAACTACGATTTACATTTGGCTTCTTTGGTACACGATATTCGTGAGTATAGTGGCCTTTACGGTGACAGTTGTAACACTTGACTTTAGCTTTGTTAAAACTATTTGGTTTGGAATTATTGCTAGAAATCGTCACACTTTTCGTTTCACTAGCAAGGGCTTGCTAACGTTCTTCCATTGAAGTTAAACTAGCCTCCTCTTCTATCAATCTAGCGGTTAAATGAAATAAAGTTTGTTCTTTTGGAACAGAAAAGCAACCTTGCCTTACAACACGTAATTAGCTAGTCAAAATACCTAGTATCTTGGACATTGCTGCGAAATCACTTAATGTTTCACCAACTGAGCGTACATCATGAGCAAGATTTTCAACCTTTGCTATGATCTTAGTATCCATCTGATAACTGTGGAACCGCTCTATTACCGCCAACTGGTTTGATGCAAACCTTTGAATCTAACTTATTCAATATTTCGCTAACTGATTCACAGTTCTCAATTAGCGTTATTTGAAAGCCATCCATAGATGACGTCAAAATAAACATTGCGGTTGAATCTTTACGGTTCCATTCATCCAATTCTTTTTGTCTTCCTCCCTCTTCTTTTGGTTTTACAAGCGTCCTACTAGTGATGCCTAGAACTGATTTGGCTCGAAGGGCACATCGTACTTTAAACAACCATTGTCGATAGTGTCTGCCATCAAACTTTAAACTACAGCTAAATGATTCCATTTATATTATCAGCCATGGCAGGGAGTTAAAATCAAAATTGTACTTACACAAATTATCCCACTTATCTTAGTACGGTTAGATTAACTCACGTGAATGCCAATATTCAAAACAAATTTGACTGTCTTTTCACTGAAAACATTTAACTACTAGGCGTATAGCGTAAAAATGGGCCCATGACCTGTTGAGTTATTACACATTCAATGAACACTAGTAGTTAAAATGGAATTAATAATATTTTATTAAATATACAAAGTAACCAAGATGAAAAATATGGCAAAACAACAATTGACTAAAATAACGCCTGCCTAGTATGAACAAAGAGGTTACACACGGAGGTATTAATTATACTTGTGAGGCAACCCTACAAATCCACTAGGAGTGCTGTACATATGTAGACATTTATAAAAATAGATTTATAGGCACCACAATTTTTCTCAACATTCAACATTGGTGATAGGAGTAGTATGTGACACCGCTTTCCCCATCACCATAGAGCCTGGGCCAATGTGGTACTGTGTAAGATGCATTAATCCTATATTTTGTAGCATTTGGCTACAAGTGAAGAAATACAAGTCGGAGGAAAAGAACAACCTACCCCATTCACCGTCCCAGCACCTCTTGATAGCAGTTCGGCGAGAAAACAAAGCACAACCGAGCATAACCAAGCCGCACGGAAGACTGACCTATCCCACCACAAGTTCGAACTGCGGCCGCTAGAACGCGCGTAGTATCGGATCATTCCTAAGAACTTAAAAAAGGAAGTGATGCCTATTCTACTATGGCGGAGAACATTCTAGTATCATGGAGAAGGTTATCGAAGCTATGTTGTCACGCGTATCCCGCCTTTGTGATCCTATTGTATTCCCCACCTTATTCCCTCTCTCTCCGGTTTCTCTGGGTTTTCAAGCATATATAATGCAGGTACTGCAAAAGGCCAGTACTCTTGGATTGGGAAGTTCGTAGCTTTGGCTACTAATATTTAAAATGTAAGGATAGATTTATTTTCGGCTTAAACGATTTTTATGTAACTTTTCTAAATTCACTTTTCGGCATTTTTACTGTTAGTTTTTTTGGGATATATTAATAATCTTTAGAGTCATTGACTAATATTAAGTATGAAGATATTATGAAATTAATTAGACTACGGTATTGAATCTTATATTTATGTTATGTATGTGAGTGCAAACTGAGGGCACATTATAACCGAGTATATAATAGGGGCAGTTCACGGCCGTTTCACTCGTAACACTGACGCTACAATCTTTTGTCTGTCGTGGTGGCTGAGCACTTCACTTGTTTCTCAGTTGTTTACACTACTTTCTGGCGCACAACAAGACTTGTATTATATAATATATACTACAGTTCTCCCATCATAGTTATATTATACCTTTTTTTCTAAAACTATGCAGTTCCTCCCCCACTCACTCATTTCACTTTTTAGTCAACATAACGAGGGTTTGACCACCTTGTCCTTTGTGGCCTCAACAAAGGTGGCTCATGCATCCTTCCTCTGAGTTGCAAGGAGAGTGGCTGATGTGGGTGCTTGGTGTTAACTGGTTGTAAACAGGGTGCTTGCTGTTGCTGCTCCTTACACGGCCTTCCCCGTTTTTGTGTTGCCTGTTGGTTTTGCCCGCTGGTTTGTCCAGTTTCCCAGGACTTCTCTCGCTGTGGTACCATCTCATGGTGTCGTTCCAACAATGGGAGCTGGTCCTGGTCTGGTTCTTGTTGCACTGGTGTGTCCTCCTACCGGAATAGCCGTACCGGCATGTACTGTTCTCTCGGAGAATATTGCTGCTTGCCTATCTGGAGTGACTCTGAAGCCTGTCTAAGCTGGTCAACATGCCTTCTCTGTCTACGACCATCCTTGTTGGTTACTTCATACATCCATTCCCCTAAAGATTTTTCCATTGTGCCCTGGGTCCACTTGAGATGGTTGGCTGAATATTCCCGAATCCACATTGTATCTCCTAGGTGGAACTGTCGCTTAGCGTGTTTGTTTGTCTCTTGCTTTCCTTCCCCGTGTGATGTGTGGTCCGGATGGAGCATTTCTAGAGCCGTTTGCAGTTTACGACCCATAATCAATTCTGACGGAGTCACTCCGGTGGTTACGTGTTTTTATAGTTTTTTTTATAGTTTTATAGTTTATAGTTTCTACTGCCCATTCAGCCTGCCCATTACTTGAAGGGTGATATGGTGGTGTTTTCACATGTACGACTCCATTTTTCCTCAAGAATGCAGCAAACTTGGCAGACACTAACTGTGTACCATTGTCGCTAACTAGTTTGTCTGGGATTCCATGTCTCACGAAAATCTCTCGCATGTTCTTGATAAGTGATCCGGCTGTCATTGAGCTTATTGTGGTGGCTTCTATTCATTTGGAATATGCATCCACTACCAGTAGTAGTGTGTGTCCTTCTACTGGTCCGGCAAAGTCAATGTGAATTCTGGACCACGGTTTGTTGGGGTTTGGCCAAGGATGAGTTGTAGCCTTGATTGGGTTATGTTTAACTTCTTGGCAGGTATTGCAGCCTCATACTGTTGCTTCTACTTCCTTGTCTATGTTTAGCCACCACATTGAACTGCGTGCTGCATACTTTGTGTTTATGATTCCCAGGTGGGTATTATGAAGAAGCTGTAGAGCTGCTGGTCTTAAGGAGGTTGGTATGACGACTCGAGATCCTCTAATCACACACCCCCTTGAAGTGTTCAATTCCTGGCGTAATGTCCAAAACTGTGTTAGGTTTGGCCCAGGATTACAATCTAGCCACCCAGTTTCAATCAATCTTTTAACTTTGCTCAATACAGTATCACTTACCGTTTCGTACGCCACTTCGGATGAAGATATAGGTCCTTCACTTGATATATCCAGTAAGTAAACTCTCAATGGCTCTGGGTAAGCTTGCTTTTCAGTGGGTTCTGGTAGTCTGTTAAGAGCATCTGCATGCCCCACTTTCTTGCCTGGTCGATACTGCAGGTCGTATTCGTAGGCTGACAGGATTAATGACCATCTGAGCATGCGAGGTGAAACCACTGCTGGAATGGGTTTGTCAGCAGCTAAAAGTCCTAAAAGTGGTTTGTGATCTGTCACTGCTGTAAATTTACGACAAAGGAGGTATTGTCGAAACTTTGTCACCCCATAGACAAGAGCTAAGCCTTCTTTGTCTATTTGTGAATAGTTGCGCTCTGCTTTGATGAGTGTCCTAGACCCAAATGATATTGGCGTCTCAGTCCCATTTTCCATTATGTGGGCTAGTACCGCTTCAATTCCATAAGGGCTGGCATCACAGGTAAGGACTACAGGTTTGTTTGGGTCGTATTGAACCAAGACCGGTGCTGATGTTAGGAGCCTTTTAGCTGCATCCATGACTTTCCTATGTTCCTGCGTCCAGTTCCACTCACCATGTTGGTCCAGTAGACTGTGGAGTGGTTCCAGGATGGTAGCTTTGTTGCGTAGAAAACGCTTATAAAAATGACTGTAATTGTGTTTTATTCACAGGTTCTGGGGCATTCTGAATAGCACTCACTTTTCAGACATTGGGTATAGGCCTGAAGCATCAATTCGATATCCCAAAATGTTGTTGCTGGGACTCCAAACTGACATTTTGCCATTTTGACTCGAAGGCCCGCATCACTGAGTCGCTGAAGCACCTGACACAGTTTGTACTTGTGTTCTTGGAATGTTCTACTTGCCACTACTATGTCGTCCAGTAGGATTGCCACTCCCTCCATATTTGCGAATAAGTTGGCCATCATTCTTTGGAAAATGCCTGGTTCCGCGTTAATCCCGAATGGCAAGCAGTGCATCCGGTGGAGTCCTCTGATTGTGTTTACTGTTAACACGTCTGCAGATTCGACATCTACTTTGAGCTGCGTATATGCTTGCTCTAGATCAATTTTTGAAAAGATTGTTCCTCCTGCCAATTGTGCAAAAGCCTCTGAAGCTGTAGGCAAGGGGTATGTATCAGGCTTTAAGGCTTTGTTCAGTGTTGCCATGTAATCCCCACAAAGGCGAAGCTTCCCATGTCCTTTTTCAATTATAACTAATGGTTTGTCCCATCTAGAATATGTCACTGGCTCATACACCCCCAGATCAACTAGCCTTTGAATTTCCTTATCCACTCTGTCTCTTAACGTAAATAGTACTCTTCTGGCCTTACAATATTTTGGTGTTATGGATGGATCCAGCTCCAGTCTCACCATGGGTCCATTAAACTCTCCAAATGTGGGGTCAGCCACTGCAGGGTAACCTTGTACCACGGTGTTTAAATCCTTAACCTCACTCGGAGTAAGTAGGGTATTTTGCACTGTAACCTTATTGCTTGTCCTGTATCCAGCTACCGGTAATTATTGTTGACTATTAATGCTGGTAGGGTTTTGCTCTGTGTTCGCTAAAGTGTTGCCTACAACATTTAGACCGTGAACTGTGAGCCCAAGGAGCTCAAACCATGGTCTTCCAAGTAGACTGGGTCCACGATCTGTGGCTACTGCCAGGGTTAAGGTAGCTTGTCTATCTTTAATCTGAACCTCTACTGATTTAGAACCTAGTAGTCGAAGTGGTGTATCAGCTGCCCAGGTATGCAAATCCAAGTCCAAGGACTCTAACTTGGGTTGGTGAAGCCACAGTACTTTATAAGTTTCCTTTTAGATGAGCGTCAGGGCTGCCCCTGTGTCTACCTCCATGGTGTGAAACATACCGTCTATGCGTAGGGACAGTTTTATCGCTGGCATTGTGGGTTGCCTCTTGGTGTCAGGCACACTGTGTTTTGATACGTATTTAATATTATATAGCCCCAGCCCCTCTATTGATAGCTCCTCGGAATCCTGTTTATGAGGCTCTGTTATATCCGTTACCTGATGTGCCCTTGCTGTATTCCTACCGTGCCTCGTCTCTGAAAGACAAACTGACTCCACATGCCCTCTTCGATCACAAACTGTACAGTAAAGTTTGTTTTGATCCACCGTACAGCGGCGTGTTTGATGTTG
>CABFWB010004680.1:42713-55432 GCA_902151455.1 Timema bartmani
TATATAATAGGGGCAGTTCACGGCCGTTTCACTCGTAACACTGACGCTACAATCTTTTGTCTGTCATGGCGGCTGAGCACTTCACTTGTTTCTCAGTTGTTTACACTACTTTTTGGCGAACAACAGGACTTGTATTATACATATACTACAATTATTATGTAGAGATTCATATATGTCTAATTTTTAAACATTACTGTTCAACTTGGAAGATAAATGATAGAAATCTTGGTAATGAGGTCTAATTTTTTGTGATTGGTTATTGAATATTACCTTAAGGAATTTTCGTCTTTCTAATGTAATAATAGGAAGAATTATCTGTCTTTCATTACATTACTAATTCTTATCGAAGAGGTTTTTTGTATAAAAATGAGAATATTAATTGAAGTCCGGTAATGACTGAAGATATTTACATATATGCGTATTGTGGAGATAGTTATAAATGTTTAAATAGTTTTTTTTTACAAGGTGCTGTTTAACGTAGCTTGATGAGTAAGTTCCTTGTAGAAAGAGATGGTTTCAATAAATTATGTTATTTGTTCTCTATTTCAAATTTTCTAATGTAATTATCGATGTAAACGTTGTTATTGTCTTGAAATTAACCTTTCATACTCATAATAAATACTATATATTTGCACATTCTACAACTATCATATTAATTGTTTTAATATACCATCATATGGTTCTATCTGTTAAAATACATACATATCTTTAATTACATTTTCTATGAATAAATATCAAAAAAGGCATTTACTGGTTTTTTACCTTAACTCCATTAATAGTGAGCATACCCTTAGGATATTTGTTTGTAGTTTTATGTGTTTATTCTTCCTTTATTTTTTTTGAACTTATATGTTTTTTTGAGTACGGCCGTCTAGCAATCATTTCCGCAACCAATTGAGTTGCGTGCTCTGAGTTTCAGGTGTATGTGCTTAGATATTCGAAACAATTATTCAAGCTACTCACTCTGATTGTGTTAATGATTTTTTCTTGTAATTATGTAAACCTTCTACTTTATTTGGGTAGTTAAGGAGGGTTCAATTTTACATGGCGATTTCTCCAGCAGACGTATTTCTATGTTTTAGCTACACATAAAATTGACGACGGACAAAACACACGCAAAAGAGTTGACAATACAAGATTAACGTTAATAGCTGAAGTGGTGCTGGATGAAAGCAGCCTGGACAGCTCTCTCCCACTCCCACGTTGGGACAAACATTCCGTACAGGAACTTGTTCCATGGGTCGTTCAGGATCCTCGGGTGGCAGCTCATGGCGTCTGATGGCGATGTTGTGTAACACAGCACACACAATGATGACTTTGTTGGAAGTGAGCAAGTTGGTTCTCAGTTGGTTCAAATCTATGTTTACATTCCCCGAACAAACACTCCACCACTTTCCTTGCCTGCCTTTGTGCTGGATTGTACCACCGCTCTTCTGGAGTCTGTTCATAAAAATGTATTGAGCACACGCGAGCTATATCAACGGCAAATGAATCAGCCCGCTTGCAAGCATTAATCCATTTTAGTTTAGTTTCATTGTTTTTAGGAAATTGGTGAAAATATCCTTTAGGTGTCTATCATAATTAGTACAATCGGCATTCGTACAACATACCATTGTTACAGACCTACATTTAATAAAACTACATTGTTACTACACAAGTAAACACACTCGGTGACAGATGCATATCACTCAGCCGAGGTTAGCTTGGTTTCCACTTGACGTCAGGGGGCGGGGCTTGCCATTGCACATACGGCTCGTGTCCCCTGCTGTCTAGTCCAGTAATTATGATTTCAATCAAGTAATTCATGAGCGGTTACCCTGATATTGAATCATAACAGTTTATTTACGATTAAATAAACACAAAAGTTTATTTATTTAAATATATAAAGAAGTATTGTTCGTTTTTATAAGAAATTAAAATAAATGCCCTTTTAATTTTGAAAGTTTGTCCGTAAAGTTCTTTAAGTTGAGTAAAATAAATACTTGAGAGAGTTTGCATCGATGACGCATAAGTAGATATATTGGTGGTCAGTTAATTGGGCCACCCAATGTTGTAAATTTATAACAAAACTATATATAGGTTTATTTACTTCTGGTGCATGTGTAGACGTTAAATAAAGTTGTTTTCATCCGTAGAAATGAATGTGATAAAGTATCACTTCTAATATAATTACAAAACATTTTCTAAATTTGAGTTTTAAGAATTTTTACAAAAATGTTGTTAAAAGATGAAAAGTTGACGCTTACCAGGAAGTGTTGAATTACATAAAATACCTTACTGCTAGTTCACCCAAATTGTAACAAGATTCCTAAAACCAGGTTTCCCTCAGACACTTGGATCACGTTCGGATTTTATTACATTTTATATACACCGGCGGATTCAAATACACCACTCTGAGTTTTTTTTTACCAGAAGAGTATTACGAAATTGTCTTTTCCAGTTATTCATCCAATAAAAACAGGGTAATAACTAATAAATACTTTAATCAAAACAAAACTGTTAATATTAATCTATGAATCTATCTATGAGTTCCGAAAGGTTCTTCAACTAATCTTAAAATAACAAATCAAAACACAATTTATTCATTCATTAAGAATTAAAGATACCGTTAATAAACAAATATTTAAAGTCAACAGAACTGACTTAAGACAATGTTCATTGTCTACGCCACAGCTTAACTCACATTTCGTCTGGTTCGTATTGGTTGTTCCACCCCATAGAAAACCAGAATAAACTACAGTTCCACACTGTTACAGACAAAGCCTGGCTAGTATTGGTTTGTTCAGTCCCAAAGATAACCAGACTAAGCTGTAGTACTATGTAGTGATCAATCCCTTCCAACCAGAATTCCGTGGACTTAACCCATTTCAACGTTGTTTCTCGCCGTCCAGGTAATGTCAACCTATGAAAAATCACTCGACTGAAGGAGGTGAACACAAAAACGTTTTGAACAAAGAGTGTACAGTGTCATAATATTCCACTAGGGCACATTCTCTCCGAAGTTTGGTTAACGCGCAAGCGTATTATTTTGAGGAAGAAAATAATAAGCTATCCTGACTGTCCCCCCACCGTTCATCTCCAGACAAACTTTGAAGTGCGCATGCGTCTGTATAGTATCGCTTCATGAGTGGACGTTGATGACCGCATTAAGGATCCCATCATGTGTTCTCTATCCCTACTGGGTTTCCCCAGCTGAAAACAACTGTTTCAAAGACAGTGAATTTTATTGTAATTTACTCTTTGATGTCCTGTGAGTTGTAGGGACTTAATCGTGCTCCATGTAAGTAAACATACATTTTTTGGTATAACTATTTAAGATTATGCGAAGGAAAGTACTTATTAAGTTTTGACTTAGTTTTATTCTCTCTCTCTCTTTTTTTTTTTTACCAAATCTACATTTTGGTCTGATTTGTATGCTAAGTTAATGTCTAGGGTCAGTGAGGCATCATACTTCTCATTCATGTGTATTCATCACATGTAGGTATCTCGCGTTTGATGCATTTTAAAAAAAAATTCATTCAATATACCAGTATGAAGAGCAGGTCTGTATTACATGTAACTTTTTGATTAGCTTAAATTAGGTATAGCTTTACTAAATAACGTCTAGGATGATAATATTCTGTATAGTTGTCATGGTAGGAGTAAACTTTTCTATATGCGTAACTTAAATATATGTCTGGTATTACGACTAGCCCGCTTGTTAAATAGTTATGTCGCCTTTAGATGGAGTGTACCGTGGCTACAAACTTCATCGCAAAATAGCCTCCGCCACCTAAGGGTGCATTCACACTTATCCAGTTTGATCAGGAAACCAGCGCAGCACATGGATCCTCCGAGCCCGTCTACACTCCGTTTATCAACAACTAAACTGATACCTCGAAGTGCTACGTAGCTTAGCTCTGTTTTCCCGAGAGGCGGACACAGCGCGGCGCATGCGCCAAAATTAAATGAAGGAGCACTCTTGAGTGATCACGTGGTGTTTCCTACCCCCCGTATTATTGCCCCCTTGACGCAGTGCGCAGGCGCCAATGAGGGAAACAGACGCTTACTTGCTGATGGTGACATCATTGAACTTGTGGATCCTCCCTCCCACATTTTCCCCGCTGTGCAAATCTGAATATAAGCGAGCGTGTACCCAGCAAGCAACGAGCACTCTTTGATGCATATAGGATATAGAGACACACAAAATATAAAGATACATTATATCGGAACTGTATTTTATATAATGTAATTTTATTCGTATACTGAGGAACTGTTCATTGCATCTTAGTTATGTAGGAATCGATTGAGATAATGCTTCAGCATATTTAATTGTTAATATTTGTACTTATTTAATTTTCCTAGGCAATTAGATTTGTTTTGAATTGAGGCTTGTTTTGGACATTAGACTTTAAATTTAGACTCAAGGGTAATATTGCCAAGTCAAATTGTGTAGGCTATATTGCAATATATTATGGTTGGCATCCAATCTTACAGAGGTAGACAGTCTAGATGAAACCTATATGCTTAGTTATCATACTTTGAATAATTGTTACGCAAGTAGAAATTAAAAAGATGTTTTTCATCCAGTATTATGGACTCTGCTAATTAGTAAGAACGCTATTAAGCCCATTTAATGTGTAGGCTGCCCCGCCTTATGTGTTGTTGGGCGAGGGTGATAGCTTCACTTGTAACTAGTGTAGCCTGGTGTATGGTTGTGCGTATAATCCCACTAGAAGATTTGTATTAGTAAAGAGGTGTAATGACGATAGGCATCTCAAAATATTTAATATCTGATAAGTATAGATTTTCTTTTAATGGTTTAGCTATGTTGTTTGGGCGACTGGGTGTACCCCAACTTTAATTTTTCTTTTAATAATTGTTAGCTATATTTTAACTTTGGATTTTATATGAATTGGCTCCGTTATATTATTGTGAATGATCTTTAGATTTGTTTATGCGTTAAATACTCTGAAACTTTTATTTAATCTCTTGTACATAAGTACCTATATTCGCTACCCGTTGTATATTGTAGCTATGGCGCATTGTCCGCTATCAATCCTATTATATTGTTAACTTTTGGGTCATGATAATAAAACGGCCTCCAGGCCAATGTCAACTTCTATTCAGTTGTTATGCATTTACATCTAGCATATTCTTCATCTCCCATTAATATGTGTAGTTGAATATTTTATTTTATTGATAGTTAAACTGCTAAGTTCAGGTGCTTGGGCTTTGGCATATTTGAGTGAGAATCAAATAAAGGTTCCTGGTGATTTACCTTATTGTTCCTTTGTAAAACAACATCTTCTCAAATAGAGAAGGGGTTGAGGAGTAATTGTATGTATAGTTGAGGGCAGAATTCTCCTATTATATTTCTTCTTGATGATGTATATTTTATAATATTCTACTTTGCTATTGTAAAAGGTAAAGAAAGCTAACTAGTGTTAGAATGAAACCATATGTCGTGTACTAGCCTCGATGGCCCATGTTAATATTTTGATTTTTTTAGTAATACTCATATTTCATGTATTAGAGTTGCAAAGTAAATTTTTTTTATGGGGTTTATACGTGTCCCCAGTTATTGTAGTTACGTTACTAATATATTATATTTAAAAACTAGTTGTTTGAGAATAAACAGGCTTGTATAGCCTTTTGCCAATGTTTATATGTCCATTTTTTAAGACTTGCTTATTAAAATCCACTACACTATATCTGCTTAAGATCATTTTCCTTCCCTCTGTTATGTTTACTATATTTTTGGAAGAGCCAACATGGGCTGGATGTATAGCGATATTCAAATTACGAATCCCTGTAACTTTCTGTGAGATAAGTTTCTTCCTATTATAACTTAATTTTCAAACTAGGAGCAACATTAATACTTGTAAGAACTGAATTCGGAGCTTTTCTTGCAAAATTATCTTTCTGTTAGCTCTTTGTAAAAATATTCACAGCACCGCCTTAAGCTCTAAACTATGGATAGGTGTGAAGTGTGTTGTCAGTCAATGACACGGCGCCCTTAAAACTGTTTACAGTAAAAATGTCCGCTACCTTCAAACATATTTAACATTAGAATTATTACAGATGAACATTTAATTATTTCCATACAAATATCTGCAAAACGGACCACAAATGGACAAAATATTACATAAGTAATAGTGCCAAAAGGGCATATCAAATGGGAACCGACAATTTTGCCGTAAGCAAAAGATTTGTTAGGCCTTATTCTAGAAGGGAATTTACATAAAATTATAAAGATTAAGAAGATAAACAAAATTGATCAATGCATATTCCTTAAGGAGATTTGTTAATTTTAATTAAATTATGCTGGTAAAATAATTACAATATTTATTGATAACCTTATTTAATGGATAGCCACTACTAGCGTAGCGCCCTATTTATTCCCTGTTGCCTCCATGAGTGCCAAACTCGCGACTCTGCAACCATTAAATAGCCTCCAATATTCCGGGAGAGATGGTAAAGGAAAAAGGAGGAGGGACTACAAAAGGAATCATGTGATCAGAAGAGGGAGGGAGTATGGTCTCTCTCTCTCTCTCTTGCTGCTCATGAAACAAGCTACGCCAGTGCAACTTCTAGGGGGTGATGGAGTGTCGGCGTATATTTTCCCTCCTTTTATAAGGTACCAGATTGTTTTCTGAACGGAGCCTACACTAGCATATCAAGTGTGTTGACGTAATTCAGATTCGCGAACTTGTTAAACTAGGATATTCTTCTGTATTGGTTGTGGCTTGGCTCCGGGAAGTTTGATGGGGTGCGAGGAGGATCTAATCGGTGCTAGGCGTAAACAGGGTAAGTTTATGCATCAATATTATTCGGGAATCAATTATTATAGAAAGTTAATAGTATTAAATTATTATAGGTTATAGAAAGTTTCTAGTTCAGTAATAATATTAAATTGACTAATATAATATTGATTCTTGTAGCATTTAAAATATGCTACAGTTCATATTACTTTGTTCATTCGCAAATAGAACCCAATGATATCGAAGAACTAGCACGGTCTAAACACAATCTGGTTCACATTGGATTGTTCCGCTCCAAAGAGAACCAGACAAACCCCTAGATAAAACAATACAATAGTATTTCTATTACCTATTTGAATCCATTTGTTTCTTTTATATTCACTACATTCCTATTAAGGAAAATGTCAAATGTTATTTTTCTTATATCAATTTACAACAACTCTTATTTTATATTGTAACACTTTTTTTAATAGTTTAGTTGTATCGAAATTGAGATATTTGAACAAATTTTAGAATAATTTTTGTTTTTATCCTAAGGCACTGTTAAAATTCTATTGACAATAATTAGAATTAAAAGCTAAAATGTTATAGTAAAAATGAGTGGAATAAATTAATAATCATCATCAATTATTTCCAGCCTATGGCCGGGTCAGTTTGGTAAAATTCCTCCATCTTACTCTATCCTTCCAACATTCTTCCTCTAATTCATTCCATTCTTCTCCTTTCACTTAAACACTTTCTGTTATCTGCTCCTCTCATCTCTTTCTTGGCGTCTCTTGCGGTCTATTTACTACAGACTTCATTTTCAACATTTTCTTTGGTATCCTCTCTTTTTCCATTCTCATTATAGGCCTATTCCCATACTATCTAAGTCTTGCTTCCTCTACTATCTCATCTACTCTATGTACCCCTACTTTTTCCCGCATAACTTCATTCCTTATCTTGTTTATCCTCGTAATAACTAATATGCTCCTCACAAACTATATTCCCATGGCCCCCACTTTCCTTGTCTCTCTTACATTCAATTTTCATGTTTCTGCTGCATATGTGATAATGGGTACAAAGTACGTAAATTAATATATTAAAATAACAGAACAATTTAAAGTTAAAATCATAAATATATAGTTTTCGTCAATAGTAAAAACAATAAATAGTCAAAACTTGATTGAAGTGTTTGTAAAGTTTACAAAGTTATTAAAAACTTTTGACATTTAAAAAATCAAAATATTAGTAAGTTAATTTAAAGTGTATAAAATTTTATATTAAAAGAAATGTCTTATCAATAATTTTATCCACCTCTCTTTCGTATACGGGATCTTTGGTCACTTCATTTCATCAGTCTGAAAGTAAAAACCAGTTTAATGTGTTGTGAAATTTTTATTATGACACTTTTTCTTTTAATTATAATTATTATCATGTATCAAGAATCTTTAAGCAAGACAGAATTTAATTATTTATGTGTGAAACATTAATAAGTTTTGATTACTAACATTTTTCAGCAATAGGCCACTTTCAAATGTTTCAAAATTCTGCCACTACAAGCACCAAAATAGATCAACTTGCGGTCCCTATTCACTCTATTGATTGAAGTTTTTAGAATAATAATTTGTAGCTATAAATATATTACAGCGTGGAATTTGGGAAGTCCTAATATTTTGTGCGTATAATGACTTAAGATGAAAAAACTAAACTTTTTTTTATTAATGAGCTTTAAGTTTAAGAAATATTAATACTTTGAGTCATAATTTATTTAGTTAAAAGCCAGCGGGAAATGATATCATATTAAGTACATCTAGAAGGATTTATTTTCTTTGAGTTGTCAACACTGTCATCAAAGACATTTGGCAAAGCGGATTAATTTTAAATTGTGAAAAAAAAGTGTATATCTTTTATATTCAAATAACACTTTTGATGGAAAGAAGAAATTTTAATTACATCTTATTTTTCCCTTGCCAGCCTTATGTTAATTATCTATTGAGTACTGAGACTTTCAAGTAGGACTGAAACAAAGCTTTGTACACTTTGTTTCAACTACGCAGTACCGGGCCGCCATATCAAATACCTTTCTCACTTTAGCGGCACACTTAGCGTTAGGTAAGTAGATCTTGTTAATTACACAATAAAGAGCGAAAATAATATTTTCCTTTAGATCCATTCTTAACCTTAGGTAAGTAGATCTTTTACCGGTTGGGCCCCATTTAGCTCAACTAAGATTTTCACGGGCTGTATCCGAATAGTCCAAGTGTTGCTAACTCTATAGTCTCTAGTGATAGTACAGGCCACAGGGACCTGAAATGGATTGTATTTTTACCGGTGGGATACTACTTTCTGACATTATATTGATAAACCCACCGATTTTCATAAAAAAAAAATTGTAAAATTTGTTACTTTAAAGCAGGGCCACAGGATATTACTTTTAGAAAATATCCTAAAATTGGATTGTACATGTGCTGAAATTATATCAAAAGTAGTATCCAGATCGTACAGTTGGCAACACTGCTCTAGTCAGACTTGAGTTTTAGATTCGATGCAGTCTTAATAATTTTACACTTCTCGCACTGTTCATAGCGAAGACTGCATAAAACTATGGATGGGTTGTGAAATCACAACCTGCTTCTTTGTCACTGCTCATCAGACATCATATTCACAACCTGTTACTGACAGACGAGAAATTAAAATAAAACAAAATTCAGCTAAATCATGTAAAAAAGGGTCGTAGATGATGTACTATTACTTTGATCACAACTGGGAGCCAAATGACTAATAGGCTATATATTTCATTAGCTTCAGAGAACTTTAAGCATGCAATTATAACATATATGTTGATGCACAATAATCGTGTTTAATAAAAACTATCTCAACTCTAAACTCTAAACTCACCTTTTACGTGTCAATAAATAAAGATTTCTACTAAGTTTAAATTGGTAATCAGGCCTTGAAAATAAACTGACTTATATTTCTTAAAGTATTTTTTATGAGAAGGAGTCTGATAGGACTCTGGATCAGTGGCGTCACTTGAATTGTTGTTGAGTGCTGTAACTCATGGTGTTACAGCATAAATGTATTTAACTTATACTTAACTTAGATAGTTTCATGTTAAAGTAAAAATTCTGTTAAGAAAACTATAGAATTTGAAGTGAAAACATTTAAGAACTACACAGAGTCACGATCATCTGGCCTAAAGAGGCGGCATTTTGGGCTTGATATAACGGAAATATCTGGATAATAAGGAATCTGAATGTAAATAAATTTCTGTGTGCATTTGCCTACTTTTTTTTAAAATTTTCACAACATTTACTTTGTTTTAGTAGAATCTATGCATTTTCTGATCGTTATATAAAATATAAACTCAGTGCTGCCATCTACATCACATGCAGTCTAGGTGTGAGAATGGTGTGGCAGCGGTTAGATGGTGTGATTGGGGCTGTTTGGTGACTTAAGAGTTTTAGTTTTAGCTAAAATTGTAGGTATTCCTAATAATTAATCCTTGAAACTCTAAAGGATGCTAAATAAAATCTACCTTAATTTAAAATCTAAATGGAGGCCAACTGTTTTTTGTATTTGTTTCAGGATGGCACAGTTCAGCTCACAAAATAACTTCATCCTCAAAGAGGAGGAATACCAGGAGATCATTGATGATATGTGAGTAACTTGACTCAATTTTGCCATTGGGGTTTCAATCTGTAGAAGCTGAACCAGCTTTGTAGTATTATTAGAGGTGTCAAATCTTGGATCAAGATTTTATTCAACATGGTTTACAGTGACCTCGAAAACAAGGAAAAGTTACTGAATTCTATCAAATTTCTGGAATTTTTATTATACACTAAAAAAAAATTCTAACTTTTATTCACAATGGTCAAAATAATATATATATTTCTTCCGGTTAATAGGCCTACTCACCTCTAATATATTTTAACACAGTTGTCCCAGTTGTGCATACAAATGTCAATTCTCAAAGTCAACATGTGGTTTTCATGTCGTCTTTCCACTCTTCTACCGCGCATCTTTACCCAAAGTTTAGTCATGGTTTATGCGCATGCGTGAGAACTCGATTATATTTAAGGAAGAATAAACTAAAGAATGTGTCTTTCAACTATTTAACCCCTTGACTTACCATTTAACCAGGTTATGTTTTACACCAGGATTACCATTTAAATTCACGTCAAAATGATTTATGCAAAAGTTTACTTTAACTGATATAACTTCTGTAATATATTTGCAATTTTAATGGCCTAAATAGCATTTTTATTTCATGCTAAACTATCTTATTTTTTTTCCCTCCCTCCTCTCATTTACATTCTTCCTCCCTCCCACTATACCTCTTTCTCCCTCACGTTTCCCCACATTCCACCTTCATTATCACCCCTCCTAGCACTTACTTTCAACCTTTATTTACTTCTCTTTCTCTTCTTTTTCCTTTACTTTACTTATTTCACTCTATTACACTCCCCTCCCACTTATATTATTTCCCCCTTATCCTTCAGTTTATATCTCTCTTCCTTCTTCCGAATATCCTTGTTCTTATCATAGCAAATAATAACTATTATTGACAAAGATTACTTTTCTGGACTGTACATACTTTGTTGAAAAAAAAATCAAATTTATACATAACATACAATTATTTATAAAGCAGTGTGTGGATTTACCCCACAAAGTGTTTTTTTTTTCCTCAATAAATTTTCTTTGTATGGAATGCCCAGCCTCGAGGGTCATATATATATGCTTTCGTTTTTCACCCGCGTATACATTTGTTTGACTGCCTGAATCACTACTATCAAAATAGCTATCACTTTCAGAAGGCCTATCTATTTTATTTTTGCTAACACCTTCAGCTAGTTCTGCACTTTCACTATCATAATCATCAGAAAATCTACATCCTCATTATCACTTGTATCTACTAAATAATTTTCATTGTCAGAATCACAAAGTATCTGTATCATTTCTTCGTCAGTTCTAGCTATTTTTTAGGCCGAAAAACTTTCTGCACTTGCTATTCATGGGGGCGGGGGGGTTAGAAAAATAAGAAATAAAACTACCAAGTTCTATTCATAAAACTCCTCCCATAACACCTGCAATTCATGAAAGAAATAAGAAAAAAACTAAAAAATTACACAAAAATAAACGAAACGTTTGTTTCAAATATAAGGAACAAAACTGCCAAGTTTTATATATACAGCTGCTGCCATCTATGAAGTATAAGCAAGAACACAATGTGCGAGCCCTGCTTGTCAAAGTATCTGTGTGGTGTACTATGTTACGATGATCCCTGCTCGTCAAAAGTATGTCAAGGGGTTGAACTATATTGGTTAGGGGTATGCGAAAAGGATTATTTTTCAAATCAAATAATTTCAAACGAATACCGAATAGTAGATATTTCCTAAGTCTTTGATAAAAATAATTTAAATTAATAAATTCCTATTAAAAATGTGCTCTTATATTTAAGTAAAACTAACTGGTAAAATGCAAAAAAATTACTTCAAAACATTGTTATTTGAGCTAATTATTAATAAAAAATACTGAATTCAAAAAAAAAAAATTCAGGAAATTCTTTTGATCAAGCTTTTTAGAAATGTTTTTTTTACCTAAATCAAATTTTTTAAATATCGTGATAAGTTTTTGACAGAAATTTAAATTTAAAAATTGCATGGATAATGTTTAACTGATCAGTGTAGAGATTATATTTCTTTGAATTAGAATATTGTTATTATTATTTGAAAGGGTAAAATAATGGATTGATTAGTAAATAAGGTCATATTTTAATTCATTCATCGTTTCTATTATTCCAAAGTGTAGTTCTCATTTTCTAAAGTTTGGTTGGATCCTAAATAATTCCATTGTCAGCTGAAAGCCTAGGCAGCATTGAAAAGGCTTACTAGGGAAATTAGGAGTGCGGTAGTTTCCTTTTGCTTTCTTCACTGAGCCAGAAGGTACTAACTATTGCACATCAGTCTGCCAAGCCACCATTTGACCCTACAA